>JAOWAN010044912.1:0-14636 GCA_028566635.1 Lobelia cardinalis | reverse complement strand
AATTCACCAAACTGTCTCCTGGGATCTCAGTGTGAAGGAGACTTCCTAAGAGTTTGATGATTACAACAAAATACTAATGTTTTTAGGCTGGTAACAGTAGGGGTTGGATCTACAAATTTTCTAATCTCTCCAAGTGATTTGAACACAGAAGTATAATGACTTGGGATTCAAATCTCTTGTTGACAGGGTGTAAGCAGCTTCAGAGTTTCAACCAAATTGCAAGCTGGGGTGTCCTCCTCTATTTATAGACGATTTCTGATCATCGGAGGACTCCATAGGATCTGTCAGAGGACACATGTCGAAGGCTGGCTTGATCTGTTACGTGCCCAGTACTATGTTTTGTCTTGATAGATCTTTCCAACGATGTAGCACAATCCTGTCTGCCATCATCCTCGTACTGACTTCATAGGAGATGACAAGTATTTTTGTAGCCGTTGTCCTTTGAATAAATTTGAATTTGAATCTTGGAGGCAACGAAAGAAGGATTGCAATTATGTACGTTGGAGGTCTTCAGAACGGAGCACTTCAGTCAGAGGCCTTCATACAGAGTCTTCTGATGAACGGAGCACTTCATAGTTGAAATCTTCCGACGGATGCCTTTAGCTTGTGAGATTACTGCTTTGCCCTTCGGAGACCTTTTAAAACGGATGTCTTCCTGTTACACAGCCATGTCAAAAATTGTTTATTAGTATTAAGTTGATAAAAGTCCATATATATTTATTGGCTTGAATACGCGATAAATAGGCTTTTATATTAAAAATGTTTGAAGGCAATTAATCAAATCTAAAGAAGAATAAATTCTAACAGGAGGTGTTAGAGAGGGAAAGGAAATTGAGAAGGAAGGAAGGAAAGAAGTTTTCCTTCCATTTTCACTAAGAATAAAAGAAGTGGTTTATTTCAAGTTGTCGTCTTTGTCGTTGCTGTCGGGATTGGGGAAGAAGGCGGATGGCTACCGGGGAAGAAGAACGTGAGTTGCTTCCTAGCTTTTCTTTATTACTTATTTTATTTTATTTCTCCATTTAATTTTTTAAATTTTACTAATGATTTTTTGTTTTATTTTTATAAAATAGCTTTTATTATGGGGGCATAAATGTTTTTTTTTTCCTTCAAAAAGGGTATAATAGTCTTAACAGCATATTATATTTTTCACTCCACAAATTTTCTTTCATTTTGGCCTTTTTTTTATGAATGGAGACTAATTGGATTGACGTCAAGGAGGTTAAACCTCAGAATATATATATATATATATATATATATGTGTGTGTGGGGGGCTCATCCCCAAAATTCGATAAGCACAGGGGAGTTTCGCCAATTTTTTCCTATTATTTTTTTAATTGTCAATTATAAATTTATGTGTTTGTTAGCAAAACTTAGTATATAAACGAAACGAACGTGATGACAGAATATGAAAATAGAATAGGAAGAAGGAATAATCTGAGGTTCGTATGAACGATCTCTATTAAAACAATTTTTCCCCTCTATCAAGCGTGCTTAGAAGATTAGATAGATTAGATGACAACTGTTTCTAGGATACAATGGATGGGTGAAATTTCTCTTGCACCAGAACACAATGCAGAGAGAGAGAGAGAGAGAGAGAGAGAGAGAGAGAGAGAGAGAGAGAGAGAGAGAGGCTACTATTTTCGTGAGAGTTCCTTTTTGCATAAGGAGTCTATTTTTTAAATCGTATCCAACAAGGCAGACATTAAGACACAAATAATACTATAGTTAATACAAAATTATTCTGTGTTTAATGGTCGAAACAGATTCTCAGATTGTATGTCGAGCATTATCAGCAAAGGAATTCAATATATCACCTTGGGGTGCGCAGGAGGGGGGGGGGGTTGCTAGCAGATATTCAGAATGCTATGATCTTGTTGTAAAATATTCAGCGAATAATGTTACTCATTGCTTAGCAAAAGCTGCAAATTCAATATCTGAGTATAAGATTTTGTATAATAAAATACTTTTATTTTTTAATGATGTAATCACCCACAATTTTATTGAATATAAATGCCCTTTATTTTTTAAAAATAAAATTAAAAAATTGACGAAAAACAAAAATGACGAAACGTGGAAATCATGTTAATATGAACTAGCTCCGAAAGATTCCAGTGACATTTGCTCATAAAACGAGATCTCAAAGTTAATCCTCGAACTTGCTTACGAACCGGCAACCCCGACCCTTCGCTCTATTAAACATGTATCAGGCTCGAATCAATATTTTAAAAATATGATATAATATTTTATAATAATTAAAGTAAAAAAAATAATATCAAAATTATGAAAATAAAATAAAATAAAAAATAAAATATTATGTCATATTATTAGCTTTATCATCCAAACCTTACTATCTCCTTTCTACATAAGAAGTCGCATTTGTATTTTGATTCATTTCACTCAAATAGTTATATATATATATTTCATTTATCCTTCTACTGAGATCAAAATACTCGTTCTCTTTGAAAGGAATAAATATGGTTACATTTACAAGGAATTTTTCTAAAAATTGTTAATTTTTAATTTATTTATTAATCTTCATGTCAACTCTTCTGGTAGAGCCATTTGTCTAATCTCAATTTAACTTCCAAAGCTATTTAATTGGTTTCGAATCAAAGTTTTTCCCATAGCATATTTATCAGATGGTATATGGAGCACCTAGGTGCTCCTTGCTAGGAGCATCTAAAACAAAATATTCATTTTATAATGTTGTTTGTTCATTTTTAAAAATTAAATGTTCATTTTTATCGTTGTTATTGAAAATCAACAATAACAGTAAGAATAGTAAAATGAATATTTACTTATAAAAAATGACCAAACCACATATTAAAATGAATATTGTGTCTCGGGTGCTCCTTGCTAGGAGCACCTAGGTGCTCCATATAATTTCTACATATTTATTGCTTACATTGGGAATCTTATTGTCTATTTCAAGTCAATACGTAACTCTGTATTTTTCAAAACACTTAAAATTTTATAGAAATTAACGAATGTGTCATCTTCAAGACTATAGTTTATAATGGCTAAAAAAGAAGCAAGCATTTTTTGTTTCTAAACAATTAATTGTATTTGTGGCCATAGTTTAGTTGTGGTCCTATGGAACTTAAAAGTTCCACATTTTTGCCCTTTCAATTAAAGGTTGCATTATAAGCACTTTGGACGTTCGTAGTGTTATTATTCTTTTTCTTTCACTTGAGTCTACCCTTCCAAGGGTTGCCAAAAACTGAAAAAATTAATAAGATAATAAGTTATGGTCATTTGTATAAAAAAAACAATAACATTTTGGGCTCGAGCAATATTAATTAGTGACTGATCACATCATTAAAAGTAACATTATATTTAATTAATATGATTCACTTTAAATAACTGTAGGAAATTGGTATGCAAGATTTTCCTTTCACTTGTTATTGTTCAGTTATAGCCTCCGATGTTGAAAGCCCACCAACAATATGAAAGCGACTTGACCAATCTTATTTAGGTTCTTTTATGCTTGGATAATAAATCTGATTTCATATAATTTTTTATATGAAATTTTTAATTCATTTTACTATTTTTATTTACTTTTTTTTACTTTAATTATTCAATCTATCTTATTTATATTGGCCAACTTTCTATTTTGGTACGTTCAAATTTTTTGTCGACTTCAATTTTTAATAGATATTTATTATTTACTTTCTCATTATACCTCTAACTATACGATGTATTTACAAAAGTAAGTTAATTGCAACTTGATCATTAAAAAGGACAAAAGTGAAAAAAAAAATTGAATACATCGATTGCTAAATCTTAATTCATGAGCTTTTGTTCCCGGACCTATATAAGTGTAACGACCCGAGTCCGAAAACCCGATCCGCTACCTAGCCCACACCTAGCGCCGCATCTTGGGTCAACGGCCCATCACAGGCAACCCAAAAGTTCATGTATGATTTGATGCTAGGTGGGTAGTAGAAGGCTACTAATAAATCACACGAAATTCCCACCTCTCACCGATGTGGGAATGTGGGGTGTTACAAACTCCCCCACTTAAATCCTTGACGTCCTCGTCAAGACCGAACCAATACCAAGACCGTCCCCCCGGGCGAGCCCGAAAGCTTTCCGGCCGGAGGTCCGATCTGATACCATCTGTAACGATCCGAGTCCGAAAACCCGATCTGCTACCTAGCCCGCCCACTGGCCCACACCTAGCGCCGCATCTTGTGTCAACGGCCCATCACAGGCAATCCAAAAGTCCATGGATGATTTGATGCTAGGTGGGTAGTAGAAGGCTACTAATAAACCACACGAAATTCCCACCTCTCACCGATGTGGGAATGTGGGGTGTTACAATAAGTGAGACGAAGAAAGTACAAAATTTCATATTATATCATCAAAAATAATTAGTTATGATCCAACCTTAATATTTCTTATTTTATTTTATTCAAAAAGTATTTATCCTAATTTCTAACAACCCAAAAGGGAATAAATAGCTAAAAGTAAAAAGGAGAAGAGCCCACTATGTAAAAATAATTGGGCCAAATATCAATAATTGATTTGATTTATTAGGAAAATGAATAAAATAAAGAGGTGGAGAATATCTTTAACACTATTTGAGCCTTAGAACAAATCAATTGTTCAGCTGATCTGTAATCCACAAAAAAAAAAAAAAAAGAATCTAATCCTCTCTAAACAGTAGACGTGGACCCTACATGTTAGTGGACAATTCTTCTATAAATATCCACCTTATTTCCACTATCAAGCTTCACAAATCTTGTCCCAACAACAGCTAGCCCCAAAATAAGAGAGTTTCGATCAGAGAGTTTCTAGCCTAGAGATATGAAACCTCAACACTTCTCCGGCGATGGCTCTTTGATCCATGAATCAAAGAGAACGATCGGAGAAAAGTTCCGGCAAGCATACCGAACAACGGTGACGGCAATCGCGGGAAATGGTGATAATTCTAATTCAGCAGTACTAGGGGGGGTTTCGATGCCGAAGGATATCGAAAGACGAAAATATGGAAGATTAGGGTTGGAGGATCCAATAAGAACTATGATGTTCTTAGGGTCATGGAGCCATACCTAGCTAATAAGGCTTTTCATTTGATTCAACTCATTTGAAATGAAATGAAATGAAATGATCAGGAAGCTTACAAAATGATGTACTCCATTATTGATCAGCTCAGCTAATGCTGATCATGATCATTGATTGGATTTGGTTAGTGTTGATGTAAAAAATGGGGCCCACTAGGTCACTCATGTATAGATTTGTTGAACTTGAATGGAAACAAATCATTTCTTGAGATAATTAGGTTTTAATGATATAAATATTGTTGCTGCCTTGCTGGTCCCATCCATTATTGTACCTCTTGCCTTTTTTTTTTTTTTTTAGTCTGGATGCTCTATTAAATTTGTTTTTTATTTTATTTTTTTAAAATTACATCCTAATTATTTAAAAAATATTTTTAAAATTTTAAATTTTAAATTGTAACATATATATCAATTCTTAGAAAAAATATGAGACATAAAAATGAAATACCAAATAAATAAAAAAATCCCTCGTTTTTCTGCCTTTTCTTTATGTTCGTTCTCTCTCAATCTACCCAAGAAGCTCAAGCTTGAGTGGCTGATGTGCATTGCAGGGACATAAAGATCAGATCACCAACCATTCGATTACATCCCTTCAAATTTAGTTAAGTTTTACTCCATCCTTATTTTCAAATAAGTTTTTTTTATTGATTTGTATGCATTTAATTCTAGTAAAAATGCAATTTTTTTTAAAAAAAAAAATAATGGATATGAGGAGATTGAGTGGGAAATGGGAATCCATAAATAATATGCTTCGACACAATTTCTTAAGTGATGACCAATTGCGAAAAGTTTCTTTAGGAATACTTATTTTAAAATACTCGAAAAAAGAATTAAGAACATTTATTTTGAAGCGGAGTAATATTACTTTCCTCATGGGGTAAATGATACGTTTTGATTTTAAGAAAACCAATATAGTTTATTAATAAAATGACTAGTTGATTTAAAATTTTATAAAATTATCTAAATTTAATAAAATAGAACCAAAAAACTCAAACCATGACAGTCAATTAGTGAATTAACTTTTAGGCACCAGGAAAAAATAACCAATTATCTATAATACAAGGGAGGACCGTGGACCTCGCCCCAAATGAATAATAATTTCTACACAATTATCAAAAAATCTAAAGAGAAAAAAGGGAAGATTCTGAAGAATTTGTTTTGTGGAAAGAGAAAGAGAAGGGACGGGACCGAGAGTGGGGGGTGAGGTGGTGTGAGATCGTGAAATGGGTGAATTACTTCTTTTGAAAATGAAATGTATTCACTAGTAAACTAACAACTAGCCACTTCTTCCGCTCATTTTAGAGTGCCCTAATTTTAATTTCAAGAAGATAGATCACGGGCTGTGGCACTATGCTTATTCCGGGCTTAATCATCAAAATTCTAAGGCCCATCTTGGAATGGATATCTAGTCCGAGCACTATTGGGCCCCCAAGTATAACGGTGAATCTCCGGATGCCTGCCTTCTCTAATAACGGTCGAAATTGGAACGAAAATTTTCGATATTTGTCGAATTCGATTAAAATATTTTTGATTTTCGTATGAAACTTTTTAGCACTAATTTCATTTCAAGTTCAGAACAAATTAATTATGAAACTTTTAAATATTCCAAAATTTGATTTGAGTATTTTCGAAACTCAAATTTTGAAATTCTGATCCAGTTTTCAATTTTTTATTTTTAATTTTAATATAAAATATCGAATAAATATGAAGAGAATTAAACTCTTGACCTCAAACAATCAGATCAAGATATTTACACTGGACAAATATTTTATGTTGCACATAATTCAAACATATTACTAATGGATTAAAGATTAATATGCAACATTTTGTAATTTTTAAGCAAAAAAATATAATAAGTATTAGAATTAATAAAATAATAGGATTAATGACAAAATCGTGATAATCGTTTTTTTTATTCCAATAAACTAGATTTCACGAAAATGGTGTAATATATAAACACGTTGAATATTTTTTATTGGAAAAAGATCACCACATATTCCAATAAACTAGATTTCACGAAAATGGTGTAATATATAAACACGTTGAATATTTTTTATTGGAAAAAGATCACCACATATGCATAACTTTTAGTGATTTGAAAACTCCTTTTTTTCTCCTATATTTTTATTTTTATGTAATGTAAAATGGTACAATGATGTAAAGCTCTATACTTAAAATTTACGAAATATACATCTGAGAATGATATGAAATATATTTTACTAAGTATTACTTTTTTTGATTAAAAAATCATATTTTTTCTTAATACATACAGTCATTATAAAAGAATATTTTGACTCCTTTAGATATAAAATATATTACAAATACATTAATATTTTTGAACGTCTAATTGAAATATTTTTTAAGTATTAAATTCAATAAAAAAAAGTTTAAATAAGTTAATTTTTTTTTATTTTTATGAAATGATTTTAGATCTCAACATAACATTTACATTTTTATTTTGTCTCATAGTTTAGTTGTCATTATAAAAAATAACTTTTATATACTTTTATATTTTAAAAGTTTCACTTTCGAATATGGATCTTAAATTCATTCATTATAATAATGATTAAATGACATTTCAACTTCAATATGTAACTTTTTGATTTTATTTCAGTGTGCAAAATAATAATTAAAGTATTTTTTAATTATACATTTTATACATACTATATAATATAATTGTTTATATATAAACATTAATATGTATACTTATTTTTATAATATATGAAAATAATTTTGGGTGTTTGGGCCCTTTTGAAGAATTAGTATAATCAAGAGTAATAAGTGTTAATTCATAATAGTCGATTTGACGGAAAGGAAAATAATGCATACTTATTTCAAAGTATTTTTCCTAAAATATAAATATATAATAACCCAAGATCTGACAGTAAATACATTTATTTTTAATCTTTTTTTTTCATTCATATATTTATTAAATATTAATATTAATTTAACTATAACGAAAAATAAATAAATTATTAATCTTTTTTAAAGAGTGAAATGAACAATATTGTTTACCGAAATGTTTAGCAACACCCAACCTGGGGGTTATATAAACCAATTGGTATATGGAGTGTTTATACACTACTTATTAGAAGTGTTCAATCCCAAAAAAATTGTAAAATAAGAGATCTTCTCCCCTCTTTCCATAAATTACGATAACTGATTTAGCCTCTTCAAAAGATGCTCCTCTCTCTCTATTTTCGCTAATTAACAACTTTCATTTCCCACAAGCCCCATGAATTAAATCCACAGGTTTTTATCTTTAATCAAAACCCCCTCATTCAATCTCAGGCAACAATCTTCCGCACCCAGCACCAAGAAAGGTGATGGCGGTGGCGGTGGAGACGACGAGTAGAACGATGCCTGAGATATAGCTACGCTCCTCGACGACCTATCACCCAAGCACCAAGCACCAAGCACCATGGGAAGCCGACGTCAACTTCTCAAACTCCAACACCGACAATGCGATCCCCCCCCCCACCCTACCTTTCGATTTGGACCTAGATACTCAATTCGAATTAGGTGATTTCAATAACTCTCATATTTCTCCTTCTCAGTCTCGTCGAATTTAAAGAAGAAGAAGATGTTAGTTTTGTATCCTTTCCCTTTCGATGTAAATTCTTCCTATCCGAAAACAATGACTCCAGACGATGCGAGGTCTGTATCCTTTGGATTCAGATCTGAATCATTACGATTCAGAAACTACGACTGCAGCCACTATTGAAAACTTCTTTCGACAGAGGATTGGGGAGATAAAAAAATCGAGTTGACTGATGAGCAGGATTTTAATAGTCGTGTATCGTAATGTACATAAATGTGCATAAATTGCATATAAATTTTAAACTCACAATCGAATCAGGAAGCAAAACACTACAATTACACATAATGATATATAAAAATGCACATAAATGTACATCAAAATGCATATATTAAAATGGAATTGAATTTTTTTCAATAGTTTGAATCCTTTTTGATACCCGAAAATTGACGTATTCCAGATCCGTAAATCCTTGTATTTATGGAATTAATTAATCAGTTATTTTTTAAACTTTCTTTTTATTTCTAAAATAATAAAAATTTATAAATTATTTTTTTGTTCACTCACTTTTCAAATTAAAAAGTGTAATTCATTTGCTAGATCCATAATTTGCCTATATAAACACTCTGCCCCGTCAAATCAAGGCGGGGGTTTTCATTATTTGAAAAACAAACGAAAAAATTTTCATGTCTTTCCCAATACAAATAGCTCCGCCATGGAAAATCGCCGTTAACCACCAATAATATTCCATGCGACAATCACCAACGGACCACCGCTACTGCTATCAATAAGATTTTAGACCTTGGGAGTGGCGAAATGAAAGTGGCGCCACCCCCTAGTTCACTAGCCATATATTTTATGCATATTATTTAATTTTGGGAGTTGATGCTTTTTTAGAGAATTAGTATAATCGGGAGTGATAAGTGTTAACCCATAATAGTCGATTTGACGGAAAGAAAAATGATCATACTTGATTGATGAATATATTTACAAGTATGCTACTATCTTATTATTCTAATGTTCTAATTTTTATTTTGGAATAATTTACTTTTAGGGTTAATTTTCTCCAATATCTCAGCCATTTATCTCCAATTAATAATAGCTATTGTGAAATTAAAATATTAATGAATTTATTCATTTCTTATAAGGGAAACATATAGATCTCGAGAATTGAAACAATGAATTTATAGAAGCAATCAAACATTTCTTCCCGATCTGAGAATGCATTCCATAGGGTCTTTGATCATGCAAATTGGTTATGGTCTTTGATCATGCAATTTGGTTATTTTTTGATCATGCAAATTGCTTCTAGCCTCTTGATATTGTAGTTGCAGTGTGCATTTCGTCTGTTGATTATGCATATTGATTACTTTTAGGCCTCTTGATATTGCAATTGCAGTGTGCATTCTGTATGATCTTTATCTAGGGCTGAGCAGAAACTTTAAAAGATTAAGTTAATGACCAGTCTAAAAATGTTTCTTGAGAGAAACTTATTTTGAAATATTTGGAAAAAAAATGATAAACACTTGTGTTTGGATGAGTGATTTTTTATTAGGTTTGATTTTTTTTTTTTTTTTGTATTTTTTTCATTGTTGAGAATCCTAGCTAGTAGCTGGTGTAATGGGGTTATGTTGCTTCAAGGCTTGAAGAGTATAACTCATTTCCTTTGGGCTGGGCGGGTTAAGAGGGTAGGGTGTGTCGTTGGATATATAGAGGAAAGGAGGTGGGTTTGGGAAACGTGATTTTCAAGAACATTAGCCGTGTTTGCAAGTGGTTTTGGCTCACCATGTTAGAACACTGCATTCCCTATCGGCATGCAAATTTGGTGTTTAGAAACCGTAGGGGAATTTGAATAGGATCCTCAAGAATTTATGATAGTCCTAGCCACTGGGAAATTTCTACATTTATATTGTCATTTCTTGTGGCTTCATACTGTTTTCATGTCGAAGAAGGCAACTCCATTTCCTATAGCTTGCTCGGCTTTAGGAGGCTTAACGACAGAGAGTCGGCATAGTTGGTTGTCTTATCTTAGAGTCCTTGATGGTCCTGATAAGCGTTTGTGGTTATTGGATTCGATTGGTGGTTTCAAATTCAAAACTTTATGATTCTTATCAACTCTCAAACTCCTTCTTTTCCCTTTGGCATCCTATCCCTTCAACTTATAGTTTTTTGATAGCTGTTTAAAACTAATGTCCTTAGACAAACGTAAAGACCTAACACCAGACTGTCCTCTGATGCGTTCTATGCCATGGTCAATATGAATCCCACAGTTAGGAGATAAAAACTTAGAAAGTTTTTTTCCTTGCGT
Source organism: Lobelia cardinalis (assembly GCA_028566635.1). NCBI lineage: Eukaryota > Viridiplantae > Streptophyta > Magnoliopsida > Asterales > Campanulaceae > Lobelia > Lobelia cardinalis. The sequence goes on along the minus strand of JAOWAN010044912.1, from coordinate 3,727 downwards.
CCTTAAGGGCTTCATGTTTAGGAGATTCAAAGAGGTACTGCTTGTGGATGTGAGTAGGGATTGGTGAGCTGTGCTTCTCCATAGTTTTGCTTGTTCATCTACTATTTCTCTTTTCCTTTTCCTTTTCAGATTTTAGCTTGCTTTGATTTTTGGTTCCGTTTTTTGATTGCTTTGTTGTGGACAGCTTGTCCTCTGGAGTACTTTCCCCTCATCCTAGTAAGAAAATCTTACATGAGGAAAGAGAGTACTAAAATACATAGTTAGAATTAGTATGAAAAAGCTTTTTTATGTTTAAGAGGAGGAAGATAAGGGCTGAACTTGCATGATATTGGGAGATACTTTTGTGTGATGACCCTAAGCTCCTTCCCTTCCCGTCTGGAGTGTAGGAGGTAGGTGTTTTTTGTTGGCTGAGGCGCTGCTGCATATTTTGTGTATCATAAGGAAGAATTGTTTATAGTTTCATTGATTATAAACTAATGTAACACATATAGCTTATCCTCCATTAACTAATGAGTTGTCCCCTTTTGTACCCGGCCGAACTTACTGTATACTAGTTCACTGTGCACATTGTGATTCACTTTATGTTATTACTGCTATCATTGTTCTTGTTCATGATCTTGTTGTAGAAATGTAATTTGATACGACAAAGATCAACAAAGAAGCAGCACCGCTTTCCTGCTATGTTTGGATTGTGAATTTTCTTCTGGCAAGAGCATTCTTAACAATCAGGTACGCTTGTATTATTTTTCAAATTAGTTTGTTGCATGTGTCCAATAGAAAACAGGACTCAGATTGTCATATGAGCTTACTATTTGCCCATGAACGATTTGCGTACAATTTATATAATGCCATAAATTGATCAACATATTGGAATGTTGCCTAAATGGCTAGTTCTTTGCCTGTTAGCATCCATTACCTCCCATAGTGCAATATGTAGTATTCTCTTGTAGGAACGTCGAAGCATTGGTTTAGCTGAAGTTAAATCATTACTATGAACATCACCTAGTAATATTTAAATGTTGAGGCAACTATTATTAGAACATAGTTTTGGAATGATGTTGTTTCTGAATACATCTGCCAGTTAAGCAATACGAGCTCTCCCATGAGATGTGGTTATTTTCTTGTTTTGTTTGCATCGGCTGTTATATATGTTCTCACTTGTGTTGTTTCTTTTTCCATCTTTATGGGTTTGGTTATTTATATCTCTTATTCTATCAAATCAAATATCAAGAAGAATCTAGGATTATGAGTCATTTCCTTTGGATTGGGGCAGGCGAAGAGGCTAAGAGTCACCTTGTGGCTTGGGATAGGGTTTGTCGATAGAAGGAGGATGGCGGTTTAGGTTTAGTTTAGGTAGTCTGATCTCTAGGAATATTTCTCTTTGTGCGTACGTGACTATGTCGGTTTCCTTTGGAATCACACTCCTTGTGGCACAACGTTATTAGTGGGGGATGGCACTCATATTTGTTTCTAGGAGGGTCACTGGATTGGAGAAAGTCCTCGACATGACCCAAGTCTCAGCCTAACGCTCCTATTATTGATTTCGTTATTAGGGAGGGAGAAGATATTTCTTGGAATTTCCACTTTTTTCGACATCTTAATGATAGAGAATCCAAAGATTTGATCATTAATCTTATAAATCTCTATTCGAATTATAGTCAGCTTGATAGGCTTGATAAGATGTCTTGGGTTCTTGATTCTTCTGGAGGGTTCATCTCCTGAAGTTTGATGACAATGCTTGTTCGTTCTCATGATGTCCCTGGCTCTTTGCCACGTCTTCCTTCATATGTAAAGCCAGAGTTACGTCAAAATTGAAGGCTTTTCTCTAGTCTCTTGTACTCGGGCGGCTCAACACAAATGATCTTCGGCAATAGAGGCAACCTCAAACAGCCTTGTCCCCGGATGTGTGTTATGTGCTTTGGTCATAGAATGAATCTCACAACCATCTCTTCTACATTGTCCCTATAGCTTGGAGGTTATGGTGCGAGGTTTTTGCAATTCTCAGTGAGAGCTGGGTTAGTCCTTGGTCTATAGAAGATGTTCTATGTTTGTCATTTAGAGGTTTTGGCAAAAGTAAGACGCAACTTGCTCATGGAAATGTGCCATATTCAGTACATTACTGTGTATTTGGATAGAGTGGAATGCAAGAATTTTCCATAATGGGGTGCTATCCTTTCCCTTACTAAACGGGAGGATCCAGTACCTTGCTTCTTTATGGGAATCGGCACTCACTGCTTTCACTGGGGTGACTGTGATAGACTTGTGTAGTGATTTGGCTGCTGTGCTTCATTAGGAATGTCTTTCTGTTCATTGTATACTTTTCTCCTTTTTTTTTTCTTTTCCTTTTCTAGGAGGCCAGTTTGTCATCCTTTGTATATTCTTCTCTTAAATCTATAAAATCTTATTTTTTCTCATCAAAAGAAGAGAGAAGAATCTAGGATAATTCTTTAGGGCAAGTGAGGTAGAGATGTTGTGGAGAATCTCTATAGGTTTAACCATTTTTTCTAGATGACATATGGTCGAAACTATCCTTGTGATCTGGTTCTAAGTGTACTAAATATTTTCAGATATGGTCATATCTTCTTGGAAGGGGAGTCTTGGCGCAACGGTTAAGTTGTTGCCGCGTGACTGTGTGGTCACGGGTTCGAGTCCTGGATGCAGCCTCTTGCAGAAATGTAGGGTAAGGTTTGCCTACATTACACCCTTGTGGTGGGACCCTTCCCCAGACCCCCGCTTGCGAGCACCGGGCTGCCTTTTTTTTTAATGGTCATATCTTCCTGAGCAGTGCTGGACAGAAGTTCATCGAATGTTGTTTAGCAAAGGAGAAATCAATGTAGCGGAGAAGGACTCTTCCATTGAGCTTGGGCATAAAAGGCTCGGTCACTTGAGCGAGAAAGGGCTACAAATTCTTTCCAAAAAGCAACTCTTGCCTGGAGCTAAAGGTACATTTCTTAAAACTTGTGTTGATTGTTTGGCCGGTAAAACACATAGAGTTGCATTTCATAGATTCCCTCCCTCTAGAAGAAATAATGTGCTCGATTTAATTCATACTGATGTTTGTTTTATGCGAGATAAAACTCTTGGTGGTGCTAGCTATTTTGTGACATTCATTGATGACCATTCAAGGAAAGTGTGGACTTTTGGCTTGAAATCAAAAGATCAAGTGCTAGAAGTCTTCAAGCAATTTCTCGTCAAGATTGAAAGAGAAACGGGACGACTCTTAAAGTGTGTAAGAGCCGATAATGGAGGAGAGTATAAAGGTCCATTCGAAGAATATTGCAAAAGAAATGGAATCAAGCTCGAGAAAAGTGTACCGAAGACTCCTCAACATAATGGTGTTGCCGAGAGAATGAATAGAACAATTTGTGAACGAATCAAGTGTATGCTCTCGCATGTAAAGTTACCTAAATATTTTTGGGGTGAAGCAATGAGAACTGCAGTTGATTTAATCAATCTCTCTCCATCGGTTCCATTGAAGGGTGATGTACCGGAAAGAGTGTGGATCGGTAAAGATGTGTCATATAAGAATTTGAAGGTGTTCGGGTACAAGGCATTCATCCATGTTCCAAAAGATGAGAGATCAAAGCTTGCTGATAAAGCAAAGCCATGTATCTTCTTGGGTTACGGTCATGAAGAGTTTGAATACAGACTATGGGATCCAATTGCAAGGAAAATTGTTCGAAGCCGAGATGTGATTTTCCTCGAAGATGAAACAATTGAAGATATT
>JAOWAN010044903.1:0-14641 GCA_028566635.1 Lobelia cardinalis | reverse complement strand
CTCCCTATTTATTGATAGGGATTCCCCCATCAGAATAATGAGAATACGGCTCCACTCTCTCCCCTAAACTTTGTGTTTTTTATTTCAGGTTCTTTCTCCTACGATTATTACTAATATCGTTTGTTCATCAATCCAACAGATCCATTCACAACATAATTCTTAAATTATTTTTTTTTTCATATACCGTGCCTCCACTGGTGGGGTAATAACATAGGCAAAAGTTATATTTGTTGCAAAAAGAAAACAAAAGAACAGAAGAAAACCCGAAAACTGCGTCACATTTTCGCTACTCTCCTCCGACACCTCCATCTCTGCCACGCCTTCCCATTTCCCGCCCGTCCGGCTCCTCTTTCACGGCGGCAGCTTAATTTCAGGCCAGTTTCTTTATTATTATTATTTTTTTATCATGCAGGGTAAAATATATTTACCATCTCATTGTCGATCATAGTTGTTGATGAATCGGTATTGACAAATTGGAAATTGTATAGAATTTCTTATTTTTTTCGTATAACTTACTGATGGCAATCATAATCATGGTATTTTCACAAGGAATTCAAATTTATGTGCTTGATTTCTTTGGAAAATAAGTTCCATGTAGAAAGATAGAAAAGGAAAACTAAAACCTGACACTCATTTAGGGATGGTGGGAGAAATGGAAAACTGTAATAGTGATATTAGTAATTAAACAATCATAGTCATAAGTATAATAACTATTTTAATAATTAAAGGATGGATTTCTACAGAATGCTTCTGGTGCTCAAATAATCGCAAATAAAATGAAAGGGAAAAGCAGTTATGTGCCACCCGCTTATGTTCCTTTGGATTACTCAGAACCAGAAACCCGAAATGAAGGAGATGCACCTGTTCCCATTCCTGTTCCTGTTCTAGTTGATGGACCTTCACAGTGGTCTTCTGGAATCTGTGCTTGTTGCGATGATATGCAGAGCTGTATGATACTTTCTGCCTTGTTGTGACACCACTTGATTAAATCACAAGTTTATACAAGGTGCATCGTTTTTAAGTAGTAATTGTGAAAGGGTTGTCTACCAGTGTTCCATCATTTGAATTTTCTTACTGCTGCATTTAATATTCCTACATTTGATCTTCTGTTGTATGAGCTTCATTGATGTAGGATAAATTATGCTTTCTTTAGATTTAAATCAATATTTATGTAGAATCAGTTCCTCTAGTTGAGGTCGTTTTTGGAAGATAACTTATCATCCATTGATTGCAACAGCGCTGCTGATTTAAGCAGTGAAAATGAGAGAGATTTGCTTAAGACTGTTCTTTCATGCACAACGTAGGCCTTGCACCCGTTAGGGAGTGTGCTAGTATCAATCTCCACCAAGCTAAAGGCAGAGAAAGACCAAAGATAACGTGGGCATCTGTAATTAAGAAAGACATGAATGAATGTGGTCCATGCAGTGACCTAGCCTTGAACCGTATTGAATGGTAGGAAAGAATTCATGAGCGTGAGTGAGTTGAGGGATACCTTTAGGCACGAAATTGATTCATGGATGTCCCTTCTTTTCCCAAGCAGCAAAAATAACACAAGATTTCCTCCTTGGGGCCGCTAAGGAAGTACTACCATATAGTGAGAGAGAGAGTATATGTATTGCTTTTCCTTTGTATTTTGTTCGTTTTGTTATATTCCTCTTTGGAATAAGACCAAGGAAATTGTTAGTATTTAGTAAAAGGGGACATTTTGGACTTTTGGGATTTTGCTTCTTAAAATAATAAGTATTAATTTTAGGAGTTCAACTCTTAGATAGTTTTAATAAAAATTAAAAAAAAAATTTCTGAGAGAGTAATCATGGGTGGACATGAGTCACTTGAGCTCTTTAACTTATAAAGTAGCTGTTAGCTCCCGAAATGAAGAATCTCATTAAACTAACAATTGAATGTATGAACATACAAACTGAAATGTATGGCAAATATGCAGTCCACCAAAAGAAATGAAGTGTAGAAGGTGAAATAGGCAGGAAAAAGAAACAAAGAAATAGGGAGGAAAATTCTTGAATTGCCCCTGGTTAGGAGCACTCCTCTAAAAGCCCCAGCAGCAAAGCTCGAAGAGAGGCATGATCGTTCCCTTGGAAGAGGAAAAAGCAAGTGTCGAAAAGGAAACAAAGAGGAAAAGTAAGCATGCCTGAGCTCTGAAAATCCTCATATTCCTTCTATAGGAAAATAGAATAAAATCGTAGCATTTCTCTGTGTAGATCATAGTGGCGGAAAATTAGGTAGTCTTGGTCCTCTTGGAGGAGGAATTACACCTGATTCAGTTTTACTTGAAAAAGGAGCCTAAGTTGTGGAATCATAAAGTTCTCATTTCTATATGGAACTCTATTCTGAGATTGAGGAGATTGAGCTTGGAGGAGCGTCTCCTATATTAGTTTGTTTATCTAAATGTTTGATTATAGGTTAAGAGGCTGTTCTAAATTATGGCACGGGTAAGTTGGCAGAGCAGAACTTCTTTCAAAAAGCCTCCTTTCGCACATATTTCACTCATTTGGAAAGATAAAGAGTCTTTCAGAGTATGAGCTTTGGTTTGGTCTGTGGTTAGTAATCAGGTCATTACCATTGCTGTCTTGCAAGAGCACTGACTTAGCGATGTCTTATGATTTATATTTTCTGCACTGAGGGGGTGTTTGCTTCCTTTGCCAATGTGTTTGGGTTTAGGTGAGGTTTGGTACGTCTTGCTCGTGTGGCATTGTGGCATGTTTTCTGTTTTTTGGTGCCATTAAGCGGAGAGCTGCTCCGGAAGTTTTAGCGAAAAGCCACTGCCTTTAACTTTCCTTCCGGACAGAGGTGTCTTCCCCTTCCTCTTTTGGAGTTTGAACTAGTGGAGCTTTTCGAGGAGAGACCATTTCAGATCTGCAGCAGGATTTGGAATGCTTTTTCGTCTTTCTCCTTTTCATTTACTTTTCCTTGTGTGTGTCTATTTGTGCAATTTTTGTTTCTCTCTCGTAAATGCTTTTCTCATGTGTCACATTGGCTTTCTTTTTTTCTCGAAGTTAATACAATCTTATTTTCTTATCATTGTTAAAAAAACATAGGGGTTCGATTTGAATTTGGATTCTAATTGTTGAGGAGGATGGGAGAGGGAAGGTTGCGGAGTTGTTACTTAGCTTTTATGCTTTTTCCTAAGAATGATGGTCGCATCTAAAATGCAACAGCTATCAGGATCGACATTACTGGGATAAGCATATGGTTATTGGTGGGATAGTTCTCATTAGAAATGCTATTAAACATATTTAAAAACTCAAGTGCCATGCAAAAGGATTGCTTAAACTGAAGTAAAAGCTGTCCATTTTGAAGACTATTATCTAGAGTATCGGATCACCTTACGCTCTCGTATCTTACTAGAATTGTCCTTCTATAGGGTCTTGGATTCAGTCACTTAGAGAAAATTAAGTTAGCACTTTTTATAAGCAGTAACATGTGAAGAGAAGGGGCCACTTGGTTGGGTGGGAGGGACATTGTGCGATGTTGAATGACATCTGGGCTTAGGCACTATAACATGATTAGAACATCTCCTTTGTGCATTTTTAGGTTGGGTGTCATCCTCTAAACATTTTTCCTATGGCTTAGAGTGATTAGGAGCAATTTTGATCTCCGATGGAGCTGATACGATGCAAATAAAGGGGTGTATTTATACAGTACTCTATTCTATCCCCTATTTTCTTCTTTGGTGGAGGAATGTTATGGTGGGGATGCTCATGTTTATTTCCGTCTGTTGTTTTGATTTGGAGAATACAACATCTGTAGTCTATGTGAATTCTTGAAGGTGGATGCTTTTATATAGACACAATGTCTTATTGAAGAGCTTTAGGGCATTGATCATACCTGGAATTGATTTGGAAAGATAGGTGCCTTTCAAAGATGAGCAGATTTACTTTTTATGCCTACTTAAGCGAACAATTCTGGGCCAGAGTTGCTTTTTTCATAGATATGGTGATCTGGTGCTTGCAACATCGGTTTCCCATGAGATTCTTGAAGGTGGATGCTTTTATATAGAGGCATCTTTTTCTTGTAGAACTTTAGAAAGGTGATGATAACTGAAATGTGATTTGGAGACATAAGGTGCCTTTCAGAGAAGACTGGTTTTATTTCTTCTGCCTCCTTAAGGACTATCTTAATAGTGGATACGTCAGGGCCACGGGAATGCTCATTGTTAATACTCGTAGATAGGGTAGATGCACAACATGTGTTTCTATCACTTCCTTCTTCGAAACCTCTTGATTTAGTTGGTCCTGTATGATTATTTTTCGGGAGTTTACTGCTAGAAATCCTACATATTATCCCAACACTTTCCTTTTCTGTTATTATTATTGTTCTTTTTTACTATGTGATTGGTTAATTTAGTGGCCTCATAGCTAAATGACATGATGTCTAATACATGCACTGTCACTTAGGTTGGGATGGTAATTTGGAATAAATTTTCTTGGCATTTGTCGCACTACTTGGTTGATTCATTTAAGTGCATGCTGTCTTGAATGTGGTCATTGCTGCCATGCGTTACTAGTGATGTGGGTGGGTGGTATGCTGCACCTCGGTTTCCTTTTCTGGTGCATTTGGTTATTTTGGATCAGAAGATCTTGTAGGTGCATTTAGTATATTGTCCTTGCGTTCCAATTTAAGTGTCCCGTTACTAGTAGCACATGGTTTTATGCAAAGTAAAACTTGTGGATGCAATTAAATTGAATGTGAGTTAGTGGACACTATTCATCCTTTTTATACCTTTAAAGGAAAGTGGACACTTTTTTTGAAACATTCCAATAAGGAACAATGGACACTTAAGTTGCAACGGACTTGGTACTAAACTTATTTGTCAAAAAAAAAAAAAAACGAGGAGTGCGGGAATGTAATTCAGTAGCTAGTTTCTGGGGTTCTGGTGTTTTAGGTGGGTCATTTATGTTTTGTGATTGCGGTAGCTTCTTTCTTGGCATTGTATCTGCCACCCTTTGCTTGGACTGATGTTTTTCACTGTCCTCATTAGGATGGTACAATTCCCTTTACTCGTGATAAAAACATAAAGGAATATTGGTTAGCCATGCAAGGAATGCCATTTTTATTGAGGCTTCCCAAGATGAGGTGCTCAAAAATTAAAAAGTATGTCTGACATTCTGTATGTTCTTAGATGTTTTTTGCTCTTTTACTGTGTCATTTGTATTGGTAAATGACGTACTATGTGCTGAACTGCTGATTACCATCCTGAAAAGTTAATCTAATTGTAGTCTGTGGTTTCTGCTCAGGTTGTGTAGGTCTTCTTTTCCCTTGCATTCTATTTGGAAGAAATGCTGAGTTTTTGGGTTCTGGAACTTTTGTGGGATCCTGCATGACCCATTTTATTCTAGGGGTTCTGCTCAGTACTTTCTGCTGCTTCTTAACTGACGGCATTTTTCTGGGTTTACCTGGATGTTTTGTTGCATGTTATGCCTGTGGCTATCGCAGGGCACTACGGACGAGGTACAACCTGCAGGTATGCTCTCTCCTTGTCCCATTAGTCTACTGGTAAGGCAGATGGGTTTAACAGGAGTTTTAGGAGCTTTCATTTGTCTTAGAAGATGGGTTTTGCAGTTGACAAAGTTTTGATTATTTCATTACTGACAAATCCCTTAAAAACTTCCATCTCTTCTCTCTCTCTCTCTCTCTCTCTCTCTGAGATTTAGGTGAAGCTGTTAGTGATTTCCAATTCTGACAAGTTTTGCCTGGTTATTGGTTCTATTGCAGGAAGCACCATGTGGAGACTTTGTAACTCACTTTTTCTGCCATTTGTGTGCTGTATGTCAAGAATACAGGGAAATCCAAGAACGGTCTGGTGGCTCTTTACCTCAGTCAAATATGGTGGAAATCACAGCTCCACCACACCAAGAAATGGAATTGACGTCCACCAAATAATGTTCTTCTGCTGGGCTTTAATTTTTCTTTATCAAATGGCGGGTTTGTTTATGTAATGCTCCATCCATCCCGTCCCCTCGAACAAGGTTGTACTGGCCTGCAAGTTTCCTCCCATTGCAGTTCCATTTTTGGATGGGTTGTATTGCTAAGTTTCCATTGCCATCTATTTTTAGATGTTTAAAAACTGCCACAAATTTGGGTAAATGAACAATAAAATTAGTAACTCTCCAAATCTATACATTATAATAATCTGCACATAGTCTCTCTCTCTCTCTCTCTCTCTCTCTCTCTCTCTCTCTCTCTCTCTCTCTCTCTCTCTCTCTCTCTCTCTCTCTAAACAATGCGTTCATTTACTTTTCTAGCCATCAAAGTCACACTCTTTTTTCGCCGGATACTGCATACTCCCCCGGTTCCGAAAAAACAGTTTATCCATCCTTATTCTTAATTTCGAAAAAAAGATGATCTAATTTTTAAAAATAGTAAATCTTTTAATAGAATATAGAAATAATACAAGTATGAAGGGCTCTTACCTTAAAATGAGTGAGTGGGAGGTACGATTAAACCTTTTTCTTGAGTTTACATCTTTTGTGTCAAGTGGTATATTATTTTCTGTATTATTTTTTAAAAATATTTTTTTATTGTTTAAAAGATGATCTTAAAATTTTAAATTTTATGTTACTTATTATTTTATAAAGTTATATCACATGAGATGACACACCATTTGATATAGAAAATTCTAATTTTTTTTTTAACGCAAGGATTAAAATAATTGTAGTCAAGCCTTTTATCGGACATAATCTACTCAACGTCCCTTTGTTTGGGGCAAGGAGTCTATAATTTCCTTTGAATGTTTCGGTTATTAATCCGTGGCCGCTATTTACAAAGCATACAAGTGTTAAGTATAATACACAATTACATGCAATACACATTTTTTAAATATTTTACTTAGTTTAATACACTCATGTTCCTATTTTATCATGTCTCAAAATAACAATTACATTCTTACTACACAAATTAATCTTTCGTCTTCTTCTTCCTTGATAAAAAAAAAAATTTGATAATTTGTTCTTTCGGATTTTTTCCGAATTTCCCAAAATTTCACAGCAAAATAGAAAAAGTGGAAAATTCTTCAAATCTGCAAAGAACACTCCAGGATTCGCAAGGGTTATGGTGAAATTTTTTTAGATCTGCAAAGAACACTCGAGATCTGACGGTGGGTGAAGACTATTTGCATTTGAGGCTATTTATTGGTGCAACTGATCATCAATTCGCTTGTTTAATACTTCTGTTGATTGTTCTTTGGCAGCTGGATGTTCTAATGGAAGATGTGTTATCTGGGGCTTTGAGACTAGAGGCATTGCAAAGGAACTCAGCAACAAGGACTGTAATGCTGCTGTTACAAGTATTTGCTGGTCAAAGCATGTTTACCGTACTTGTTTTCGCTGCTGATAATCCTCAACACTTTGGGATGTTTTGAATAAGAGAAGATTGCAAGAACAACACTGCAGCTAAGCCTGTCAATTTGGGTCAAATGGGTTGTAATGAGTTGAGTTATAATAAGTAACAGGTTGTAATGGGTTCCGTTCAACCTATTATAACCAATGATCAACTCAATTGTATAATAAATGAGTTAAGTTAAATTTGAATTAACATTTGAATACTCTTTTGCACACAAAAATTTTTTTTTATACATTCTAATACTGAAAATTGTAATTAAATGGATTGTAACAGGTTAAGCTGTTTAGCAGGTTAAAACGGGTTAGAATGAATTAATGGGTAGAAAATTAACAGGTCTAACTGCAGCAAACTCCTTTACAAGCTCGTTTACATCCCCGAATCAATAGAAAACAATTACGATTTTTTTTCATGAATTTCTTTCAATTAAATGCTTAATTTTTTCAAGCTTGAAAGAAGAAAAGTTTAAGGAATTGCACAGTTGCACTAGTTAATCCTATTTTATAATTTATAAAGGTATAAAAGAATTTTTAATAAATATAATTTTTATTATAAAATTATGTATATTAAACTAAGCATTTGCGTGCTTTACAAATAGCCGCTCCCTTTATCGAATTGAGATTTTCTATGTTAAATGTATCTCATTTCTTGTGGCATAGTTTTTAACGATGATACGTATTTTAAAATTTATCTTTTAGGGAATCAATGGGTGGCTCAGTGGTAGAGCCGAATTTTACAGTATGTAAGGACTCAGATTCGATCCCTTTCTATGCTCCCTTGGGGCCCCCAAAAAAATTATCTTTTAAATAGTTGTGAGAACGAAAGAATGCCCCAAAAAATAACATATCATTGGCCACTAGAAATTATATGGAGCGCCTATGCGCTCTTAGCAAGGAGCGCCTAGTTGCTCTTATTCATTTTATTATGTTGTTTGTGCATTTTTTACAACTAAATGTTCATTTTAATGTTCTTATTATTATTGTTGATTTTCAGTAACAACAATAAAAATGAATATTTAATTTTAAAAAATGAATAAATAACGTAATAAAATGAATAAACGCTCCTTGCTATGAGCGTATAGGCGCTCCATATACGAATTGGTTGCCACAATTAAAGCATAAATCTGGACTCCGCTAAGTTCGCTTTACCACTTTTTTATTTTCTATTTAAAGAAGCTTCTGCCCAACAAATAGTAGTAACCGTTTTCATAGGTTTGGCGGAACGGCTCCCTAATTTAAAAAAATTGTCGTTTGGCGACGACGATATTTTTAAAAAGTGAAGTTTAAACCCTGTAAATATATTTGTAAATCTCATAATTTCAGTCATTTGCTTAAAGTTTTTTGCTTCATTGTCCTCTTTCGCATACAATTTCTCATCCATTTTTTTATTTTATTTACTTCATTATGGATAACAATTTTTTCATAAATTTGTTTAATGATCCAAATGAAGAAGATCTTACTCAAAATTGGAACGAAAATTTTGATATTCTTCGAATTCGATTCGAAAATTTTTGATTTTGAAATGAAATTTTTTTGTCTAAATTTCAAAATTTCTATTTCTATTTTTTTTGAAATTTTTCGAATCGGAATTGAAATCAGTTATGAGAGTTTCGAAAATTTCGAAATTTGATCCAAAGTATTTTCGAAACTCAAATTTCGGAATTTCAATTCGATTTTCAATTTTAATATAAAATATAGAATTACCATGAAGAGAATCAAACTCTTGACCTTACAAACTCAAGTAAGATACTTACCACTAAACAAATAAGTCATTTTGCAAATAAATCAAATATATTATTAATAGACTAAAGATAATAGGCTTCATTTGTTGATTTTTAAGTAATAAAATATAATAAGCATTAAAATTAACAAAATAATAGGATTAATAACAAAAATAGTAGTAGTGATCACTTTTTATATCAATAAAATAGATTTCACAAAAATGGTGTAGTATATGAACACTTTGAATAATTTAATTGGTGAAGGGCCACCACATATTAGTAAATTTAGTACAACTTTTTAATTTTTTTCTTATTCAATTTTTATTTTTTATGTAGTTTAAAATAGTACAAGTACTATGTAAAATTGTATACTTAAAGTTTACGAAATATATATTTTAAAATGATATGAAATATGCTTAATTAGTAAGTATTACTTTTTCTGTTTGAAAAAAAAAATTTACTAACACATATAATTGTTGGTCCATAAATGGCTTAGTTACAGGGTAGAGGGAGGGGGGTGAATAGCCTGTTAAAAATATTTAATAAATACTTTGTAAAGGCTGACTTTGTCAGATTTCTTGACAGGTGAGGTTTGTCAAGACAGCGGAATTAAAAAGTAAGACAAAGGCAGAGTTTGGTAAAATAGTTTGAAATAAATGCAGAACAGTTTTTCTAAACAAAGTACTTTTAATTCCACAGTCAAACACAAGGCAGGGTTAGCACAGTTAATATTAAGATGAGACAGAAAGTAAAGTAGGCAAGTATTTTGGAGTGGTTACTGATGTTAAAGAACCAGTACGTTTATTACCAGGTTGATCACTCCTGAATTTGCTACGAGTTTCACTGTGTAAGGTTTTTGAGTGTTATACAGCACAAATTTGTGCAAGATAATTTCTAAGCAGCAGAGTTTGTGTGAAGAGAAAAATCTATCTAGATTACAAATCCTATGACCTGTGTATAAAGTGTATAATAGAAATAATCTATCCTACACAATATAATTATTTATTCTAAACTCTGCGTGATAGCAATAATGATTTAATCTTTTACAGATAATGAATCTGAACAACTCTTCGAATCACATAAATGAGAAGTGAGATTTAAGCTTGCAGATCTGAGATTCAATGGCGCAAGCGAAACAACTCTTGGTGTATCTCTCTTGAAAATATCTTGAAGAATCTTTTGAATTTTGTATTCACTCACTTCTGTTTGAGTTGGATCTTCTGATCCTTATATATATATATATATATATATATATAGAGAGAGAGAGAGAGAGAGAGAGAGAAGTAAATGCCCCTTGTAAATTCCTTTGAGAGGGAGAGAGAGAGTAAAAAGTCATCTCTTGACATTTAATGCATGAAGCTGTTTGGAGAACATTACGGCTAAAGTTGATGTGACAATGCTTACCAACTTTATCCGCTTTCTAATCTGCAAGTAAGCCAATAAAGCAAACTTCATAGAAAGTTGTTAATAGTATATGTTAGCTTCAAGTAGAAAATAACACATAAAGTATTAAATGCATAGAACTATTAACTTATGGATAAATAATTATCTATTATCTAAAGGTTAATAATACATTTAAATTTAAGCGCTCAAAACAACTTTTGAATATAAAGCGGGAAAAACTAGCTTGGCCTAACCGTTTTAAAGGTGAGACTTGCTAGAAACTAGAGACGATTCTACAGCGAGCTTTGCGAGGATGCCCTTAGAGTTTGTTCAAAGGCGAAGTCTCTATAGGCTAAGATATATATGCGTTCATAGGCGAACTTTATAGAACTTATGTGAGGGATCTAGTAAATCTAAAGTTCACCTAAAAAATTTATGATCTAACATAGTAATTGTAAAATATTATTTCGTATCCTTCAGATATAAAGATATATCATAAATAAATTAAAAGTGGGGTTCGATAAATTTTTTGAAAACACATCTTTTGATATTTTTAAATTTTCTAATTTAGATGCAGTAACTTAATTGTCGGTAAAAAGTATTTATCCATTAATTGTCCAATCTATTTTGGCCCTATGTAGTTGTCCTATAAATTAATGTATGATAATATCGATCATTTTCAAAATTAATTTGAAATTTTTTAAAATATGCATGATTTCGAAATCAAAACGTATTATAGATTTTTGAATTTTTTTATATAAATTGGAATCGAGTTTTTCATTTCAAAATTTTTTTAAAAATTCGAAACACCCTATTTTCGATCCAAACCGTCCGATTTTTAGCCCTAATCATACCAATACTTATACCACAAATTAATCCACAAAAAAATATCACCTACAAATAAAATATATTTAATTAAAATAGTAAAATTATTTATTGAATAAATATATTAATTTTGAATGTATATAAAAAAATATGTAAAGTATTAGTGATGGATGGATCAATGTTATAACTCTTTTATAGGTTCATATCCTAGTGAATGAAAGATTTATAAACATCCTCAAAAAATATAATGCGATGTGTCGAAGATGTTAATGAGATAGCTTGATACTCACTTTCAATATGAGTGTTCTATTTTATTTAGGAGTATCCACACTATTTTATTCTTTTCTAAAATAAAAGAATGAATTTGTCTCAATATAAGTATTCACTATTTTATTTAGGAGTGTTTATTCTCTCTTTTTTCTAAAACAAATGAATGAATTTGAATCACAAAATCTTGTAGGAATGGGCATAATTCGGTTCGGTGTATTTATGGGATGAAATCAAGAATCAAACCATTAATGATAAGTGATTTGAACTTAATTGGGGGCACGTGCCCCCTCTGAATTAAAAAAAATATTGAGGAATTAATTCATTATTTTACAAAGTTAAAAGAAGTAATTGTAATTTTATGGTGAAAAATATTCAAATTCTTCCTAAATTTCTGATATATTTACTTTTGATTGGCATTAGAACGAATGATTGATAAGTTGCAGTAAACATCTTTCTATTTTCAATACGCAGAAGTTCATTCTAGATTTGTAATATAATGTATTTATTATTTATTGTTTTATATTTATTATTATACCCGAGTCTGTCGCCCGTGACCCGCCTCCTATGGCCTCGGGATCTGTGCCCAACCCTGCACCTATTGTGTTGTCGCTCTTTGGTCATCGCCCCAATCCCTTTCTGGTACTAGTGCCGATTCATCCGCTCTGTCCGTTCATTCTATGATCCCTAAGACGAAAATTAAATTTATGCCATCAAATTTTAAGTCATCATATATTTTTTAATGGAAGTTATCATATTTTTAAAGTAATAAAAAATTCTTAAATTATCAATTTATAATAATTTAAATGATTCTATGATCAAAAATAAAAAAATAAATTGGGCCTCATTAAAATATATATTCTTCTAGAAAAATCACATAATAAAAAGGAAATTTTAAAGGAGGAAAAAAGTACTCCAGTTCTCATATATTAATAGATAAAATGTATTAAAATAAATATTAAGCAATAATATCCATTTTAGTAGAAGATTACTAAATATTTGATTTCCATTTTAAATATAAAGTTTAAGAGTTAAAAAGAAAAAAAATTGAAACTTAATTTGGGTGATTTGAAGAAACTAAGAACAAATCCCAATAACGGTCAGAAGGATTTTATTTTCTTACTCTATTTTATACACACCTAACCAAGTTATATAAGGGGGAAAAAAGATCGCAGTGCCCTTCTCAAGGTTGGGTTCTGGGCATAAATTCAGCTTGTCTTCCTCTCCCCCCCCCCCCGGGGAAATCGACCCTGCTATGATCACTCCTGGTAAGAATAAAATTGTCAAATCTAATTCGAAGTACGCTTATAAGGCCCATGTGTCTTCCCCTAATTCCGAGCCTTCCTCCATTGCTTAGGCATTAAGGATTTTAGGTGGCGTCGATCTGTGTCTGAAGAATATGATGTTGTGGTCCATAATTGCACATGGGAACTAGTTTTTCGTATTGTGGCTCAAAATATAGTTGGTTGTATGTGGATTTTTTGCACTAAGCATTTATCTGATGGTTCTGGTGACATATATAAGTTTCGTTTGGTTGCTCATAACTCTGGTATTGATTATCACGAGACTTTCAGTCATGTTATGAACCCAGTACAGTTCGAGTTGTACTTTCTCTTGTATTGAATCGTGACTGATCTCTTGTGGGAGTTGGACGTGAATAATGCTTTTCTGCAGAGTCATCTTACTATGAATGTCTATATGTCGCAGCCTCTTGATTTTATTAATCGTAATCATCTTGAGTTTGTGTGCAAATTACATAAAGTTATGTATGGTGTCAAGCAGGTACCTCGGGCTTGGCTTTGAGCTCAAATATAGTTTTTGATTCAACAGGGTTTTCACATCAGGCTTGCAGGTGCTTCTTTGTTTTTTTTTTTTGCTGTCCGAAGGGGTGACTCTATATGTATTAGTTTATGTTAACACTATAATTGTCACTTGTAGTGATCCCTCATATTTGGATGCTTATTCATATTATGTCTGCTTGCTTCTTGCTCAAGGATCTTTGGAAGCTCTCTTATTTTTTTTGGGGTTGAGATGACCTCATTCAGATGGTTTTCTTATGTCTCAGCATGGGTTTATTCGTCGGTTGCTGCAGAAAGTGCGTATGTTGGATGTAAAGCCTATTCTTACTCCACTTGATCCGTCCGTTGCTCTATCCTTACATCTTGGTTCTCCATTGCCTGATGCTTAAGGGTATCGTATGATTGTCGGCGGTCTTCATTATCTATCTCTCACGCGTTCTGACTTTATATTTGCTGTTAATTTTTACCACAGTTTATGCATTATCCGACCGATATGCATTTGACTACAGTTAAGCGACTCTTGCTACCGGCGTGGCTCGATGGAGCTTGAGATCCTTCTTCGTCGTTCCAGTTCTCTCTCTTTGTATGCCTTTTCTGATGTTGATTGAGCGAGCAGCAAAAATGATTACACTTCTACTACAGGGTTTCTTATATATATGGTGGCAGTCATATTTATTGGAGTTCTAAGAAACAACGTATTGTTGCTCTCGCTCTTCGACTGAGACTGAATATCGCACTATTGCTGCTACTTCTACTGAGGTTCGTTGGGTTTTCTCCCTCTTCACTAAGCTTGCCATTTCTATACATGGTATGCCTGTCATTTATTGTGACAATATTTGTGCTATGCATCTCTGTTCTATTCTGATATTTCACGCCCGTATGAGTGACAGGGTATGCTTCGTGTTTCTCACATTTCGTCTTCTGATCAACTGACATATTTCCTGATGAAACCTCTTTCTCGAACTATAATTTTTTGTAATCGTGGCAAGATTGACGTCTCCTCTCACAGCATCATCTCGAGCATGCGTATGGAAGTGTAGAGTTGCTCTTCTGTATTTACTATTTTACTCTTAAAATTTTGTATTGTAATCCTACTAGTAAATGTCCGTGTCCGAGGACACGACGTATCAAAATATTAAAAAATAAAATTATATGTATATTATTAATTATAAAAAATATATATTATTTAATTAATTAAGTCAAAAAATAAAAAAATTACACATTCCCCCACACATCCCAACTCACCTCACACCCCCACTCCCCCATCACCCCCTATCTCTCTTCCCAACGCACA
>JAOWAN010044883.1:0-14645 GCA_028566635.1 Lobelia cardinalis | reverse complement strand
ATCTCTGTCCTGACTTTTCAGACGATGACAAGTGTCCTTGTAGCCGTTGTCCTTCAAAGAAATTTGAATTTAAGACTCGGAGGCAACAAAAGGATGAACAAGAATTGCTCATTGAAGATTCTGAACGGAGCACTTGTGTCGGCAGCCTTCACTGGAAGTCTTATGAAGAACGGAAACCTTCATACTTGAAGTCTTCCGAAGAACGAAAACCTTCATACTTGAAGTCTTCCGACAGATACCTTTAGCTTGTTAAATTAATGCTTTACCCTTGAGACAGTTTTGAACGGATGCCTTCCTGTTAGACAGTCATGGAAAAATTTGTTTGTAAGTACTAAGTTGTTAAATGTCCATTTATATTGATAGGTTTGAATACGCGATAAATAGACATTTATATTTAAAATGTTTTGAGGCAATTAATCAAATCTAAAAAAGAATAAATCCTAACAATCTCCTCCTATTTGATTAATGCCATGACATTTTTAACTTACTGCTAAGTCATCTAAGGGACCTAACGCTAAGGGATTAGGCACAGATTTTATCTAGTGATTATCTTAAAAGACAAAGCATGTTTTAACGACCTATGACTAGTCCTATGTCTAAGATGTTAAAACGGAAGCCCTATATAAACCTTGAAACACACAAAATAGTTTATATGAGGGAGCAAACACAAGTATGAATGAATATATAAGAAATGAGTTCCTTGTGTGTGCTGGTGTAGTAGTAAAATATGGCAGTCAAAATATGCTACAGTAATCCAAAAATATGTTTATCAAGAAAGATAGAGTATAAGTTCGAGAAAGGGGTATAAGTGGTCCGTTCTGCAAGTCGTCTGATAGGATTCATCTGAGTAGCATCCTTCTACATCTTGCCTTTGCCTTTGTCCAGAGGATTGATTGGAGGCAAGTCTTCTTCTTCTCCGGAGGAGTGGCTGTCATCCTTCTTCTTTTTACTTGGAGAACCAGGACCATTAAGATACTTTCTTCAGATCACCTCTCATGGTCTTTCTTGATTCCCTGAGAGCCTTCTTGAAGTTAAGATCATATCCATCATCCATGTAGTCTTCCAGATCGGATTGATATTCATCTAAAGGGTAGGTCATCTGATGAAGAGCTGAATGATGAGATTTCGGCTATGGGCTTCTTCAGGTTCTTCCTGCGGAGCTTTCTGATTTTTTTTCTTTTGTAGATGAGCTCCTGTCTGTTTTTCAGTAGTAATAGACCCTCTTCTTCAATGGGTCTTGTCCTAGAGGGAAGAGCAGTTTTCATGCTAGCAGGGAGGCCTTCCAGGTATTCTCGAATGTAGTCATTCTGCCTAATAATACCTTAGATGGAGGCTGCAAGTAATCTCTCCTCCTTCATGGCATTAAGAGCCACCTCTTCTGCAGTAGCAGCCTCAGCCCTGAGCTTCTCAACCTTAGCAAGCTCTTGAACATTATGGTCCTAAGTGCCCTTGCTCTTCTATCGTCGGAGGACCTTGTTGATGGCATTGTTGAAAAAGTGCTTGCAGGCACTCAACATAAAGTCCATGCTAGTAGAGATCCTCTGATTTGTCTCCTCCTGACCAAGTCTAATACCTTCCAGCTCTAATTTCATTTCAACTCCACCCTATTCATCTGGTCAGACAACTCCTCTTGTCTTGCCAGAACCTCTCTGACGGTGGCAAGAGTAGTCTCATGGTGGTCCAGAATGGTAGACTCGATGTTGGTGTAGGAAGGACCAGCTGTATGCGGGAAGTGATCTGGAACAGGAGGGCCAAATGGGAACGGATTTGTAGGAGGGGAGTCAGCAGGAGGGGTAAGGGATTTGACAGGAGACACTATCATAAGGTCTTCTGAGTCAGAGGATATATGGACATCCTCCATCTCCTGATCAGAGGGGTAGAAGGAGTGAAACAGAAGCCTTAAGGGCGATTGTTGAGTAAGAAAAAGGCTTAGAAGGAGGAAGAAACGGAAGGCTGGGGAATGACTGAATCTGAGGGCTAAAAGGTTTTGTTGGAGAAGATGTAGGGAAGGTCCTCTGAGTAGAATCTCAGGTAGGAAAATGGTTGGGAAAGGAATGTGTGGGTGGTAGAAAGGGAAAGGAATTCTGGGTAAGAAAAGAAGGGAATAGGGCAGGTTCGAAAGGGTAATGGTTTGAATGTTGTGGAGGTCAGGGGTTAGAAGGTTTTCTGGAGGAGAGGGATTTAAAATGAGACCCATCAAGCCTAGCTCATCATGAAAAAGTAGTCTGTGAGCACAGGCAAGCATGATAGAAAAAATCCAATTGAAGTTATCTTCTGTCGGCCTCCTCCTAGGCCTGGCCTGGTCTAGAGCCAAAGGAAGGTCTCTGGCATGAATTTGGGCTCTCAGAGGGGTCAGAAGTTGGTTCTGAGAGGTGGAAGGGATAGAATGTTAGGGTGAAGAAGGGTCAGAGGGGATTAGGGAAAGATCTACTATTGGTTGGAAGAGGGTAAGGGATAGGTCATCTACCATGTAATCGGCTACATCAAGTGGCTGCTCCTCCTGAGCACTTGCAGCATCATACACCAACTCCATCTCATCCAACTCACCATCCAGAACCTCAGCAGCCTGGTTAAGATCAAATCCAAGTATGAGCTCCTCCTCCCTATCCTGACCAGATGCAATCACATCAGATACCTCTAATACTGGAGCAGTAGCCTCAGCAGAAAACTCAGGCTGGGCTACCACCACATCAGCAGGCTGTTGAGGCACCAAACCAATCATTTTTAAGGAATCTTTCCGTGAAATCAGCCTGGAAGATCCTTCAGAGGACTTCTCCTTAATCCTATCAGCAGACTCCAAAGCCTTGTCTTCACCAGAGGCCTTAGCTGGGGCTACCACCTCAGACATTTGCACCAACCTACTAACAACTTTCTCACCTCCACCAGCTCTTCCATCATCCCCATCATCATCCGATACAACAGTAGATTTTCCATCAACCTCATCATCATCAGTATCCTTCTTTTCATCACTACCAACATGACTGGCAGAAGGCTTGGCCAATACAGATGGTTCACCAGAGAGTTTGGGCACACCGGATGACTCTGCCATATGTGCTGAATCAACTTCCTCAATGTCAGGAAGGCTTCTGAAGTGAAACAGATCCAAACTTGGACTATGAACATTCATTGACTCTAAACTTTGTTTGTCCTCCTATGGTATATCTGACTAAGCAATGTTGGCCACCTCAAAATCCAGCTCATCATTGTCAGGCTCAGCAGCAGCAGACTTGGAAGGAGAGGCTTTATAGTTGTCTATCTCCTCCATGAGGGCATCCAATTCCTCATCCTTTATCTGTGAGAGAGCTTCCTTAATCTGCTCCCTGTCTGCATATAGAAGGTCTCTGGCCTTCAGTAGTTGACTCCAGAGGAGGCATCCGAGACAAAGATAGCTCCATAATCCTTTTGGAAATCAAAGTCAGAGACCTTGACTCCTGTGTAGAAGATGTTATATTTTGATAAACGCTACTGATTTGCCCCGCACCATCTATTGATCTCTCTGTAGACCATGATGTGCTGCCTTCTCCTTCCACTTAGTGCAAAGGTATTGTTCCACTCCAATGACTTCCCCTTTAGATA
Organism: Lobelia cardinalis; assembly: GCA_028566635.1. Lineage (NCBI taxonomy): Eukaryota > Viridiplantae > Streptophyta > Magnoliopsida > Asterales > Campanulaceae > Lobelia > Lobelia cardinalis. Next base: position 11,069 of record JAOWAN010044883.1, on the reverse strand, counting down.
ATTCCCAAACCCAAAAGGAATATCTACTTTCGTTGAGTTCTCTGACTCAGGCATGGTGATATAAGGCACTATCTCTCCAAAGTCATTAAGATATAAGGCTTGGTACTTGGGGTTATCTCTGCCTTCATAGAGAAAGGCAAGAAAGTTCCTGATCACTGTGGGAAGGTGATAGATGGGATAGATAACATCAGGGTCAACTAAGTTGGGACATACCCAAGTAGCTGGTCTGGTGGAGTATTTGGAAGCAAAGGTTTGTTCAAGGTTCAGAAAGTTAGTGGGGTCTTCAGATGGTTGTATGTCTATGGAACCTCTGGGAATATTATCATAGGGGAAGAAAAGTCCGGAGTTGGGCATGCTGGAGATAGGGTTATTGGTAAACCTGAAGTCAGTATGCATGACTGGTAGAAAGAAATAGGCTTCAGCTGCTAACTCCTTCTCTTCTGTCATGGGAGGTGAAATGGTAGTTGAAGGCAGCTTCTTCTTGTGATAGTTTTGGATAAGTCTCCTCCATTTGGAAGCAGACTCTCCCTCAGAGGGCTGCACAGCACCAGCAGACTCCATAGGGTGATCATTTTTCCTTTAGATCTCTCTTCCCTATTGCCCTCAGATAACTTCTGTTGTTGGACCTCAGGCTCCTCCTGAGTCCTTGTTCTGGTTGCCCTTTTGGACTCCTTCTTTCTCTCTTCTCTCTTTCTTTTCTTCTCAATTTTTCTCAATTTCCTTGCGTCATCAGAGGGTGTGCTCTCTCTATCTGCAGGGTCCTCAGGGACCTGAGCAGGGGCTTCAGATGCCTCTGCTTCCTCTTCTCCTTGTTGCTCTTCTTCTTTGGCCTGCTCAATAGGCTGAGGTAACTCGGGAAGGCCCTGAGCTCTCATGATTAGAGTGGCAGCCTCCTTCAGTGATCTCTCATTGAAGTCCTTATTCTTGGTATACTTTACAATTCCATCCTCAGGGGCAATTTGAATTCCATCATTTTCTCTCCACAAGAGGCTCACAATCCTGACAAACTTCATCTTCTTGGAGGGCTTTGACTTGTACTCCTCCACTGAGTCAAAGATTTGATCCATAAGCTCCTTTGCCCAGTTTACTTTGTCGTCTTCCATGATAAGCATAGTCAGCCTCATCTATTCATCAGTGAATCTGTCTGTGTTTCCAACCTTACACATGAGAATACTCCTACAATGTTACTAGTCATGTAAATTTTGAGAGGGTAGTCCTTCCTCACACTGTTGGAGGGAAGTTTGGCAGAAGGGTTGTCGAACCATTCCCTATAAATTCTAGTCATCTCATCAACTGACAAGTCAGACTTCCTCCTACCCTTCTTGCTCAACCCAAAGGTATCTCCAATCATCTGAGCAGTCAAAGTTAGTCGTCTGCCTTTGATCTTGGAAGAGATTTCCCTATTCTTCCTGTCCAACCTTGCATTCTCATAGAACTGCTTAGCCCAATCATAGCTGAACACGTTTAACTGAAAGTCACAGAGGCAAGTCAAGTCATGCTTCTTCAGATGATAGTTGATGGCAGAGCCTGTGAGATCTCTGGAAAATTCATCTGAATTCACTCTCTTTCCAGTTTCATAGTTAGCACCAGCAGCAGGGGCCACTTTCTGAAAATGTTTTAAAGGTTTGGAAGATTAGAGTAAGAAAATTTTTGAGCAGGTAAGGGCATTTGGAAATCCTAACAAAAGCTTAATGAGGAGCTAATATACAGGTAAGTCAGAACAAGACAGAGCCTATTAGGGTGTTTGACATACTTAAGAAATGATGATATGGAAACATGAGTAAGTAGAGTTAATGGAGAGAATATACATGAGAGAACTCAGAGTTAATCATACAAGCAATAATTGGAGGGGTAGGGCACATATATGGTGCAACAGTAACTTCATATGAATGCGAGCAAAATATAAACAGATTACTTACATTGCAGAAATTAAAGAGAGAGTAAGAAGTACATACCAGAGATTTAGTGAAGGAATGGAGAGAAATCAAGTTTAATCGGAGGGAAGAGATAAAACAATAAGTTATGGAGGTTTTAGCTCGAAAGAGGGGTTTCTACTCTTTTGAATGTGGAGAAGTGTAAAGTGCAGAATAAAAAAAATTGAAAAGGTTATATTTGAGCAAGGCGTACGATAGAAAAACTCATAAGGGGGTGAAGGAAAAGTAATATTAATTTAATAAAATAACGACTGACACCACTAATGAGGTAGTGGGCCGTGCAGTTATACAGAATGTTTGTCGGTTCCTTCTCCAAGGTTTTAACAAAACGACGCAATTTTGACCTAAAATATTTGGAGGACTAGTGATTCAAATGCCACGTGTCCAAAATAGTTTGTTTTTGGAAAGATGACTAAGGAACTATTTTAACAATACTTCAGAGAGTTTAGAGATACAAACAGCAAACTCCTTATTCGGAGGCCTTGATTCCAGCTTCAATCGGAGGACTCTTGATTGGATGACTCGTCTTCCTTCGGATGACTTAATTTCTGAAAGCTAAAATAACACTAAACACACTTGTCAGTAGATTTTGCAAGAACTCTTCTTTTATGGTCAGCAAAATTCAAATAAAATGAAGAGTTTCTTGTGAATCTAAGCATTCAAATCAATCATTCCAAGTTCATTTCTCAAGAAAGCAAACCTTGTTGAATCTAGGGCCTTTGGGATGTCTGCTAACTGCAACTCTGTTGAGATGTATTGCAGTAGAATGTTTTCCTTTTCAACATGGTCTTTGAAAAAGTGATATCTGATATCTATGTGCTTGGTCTTGGAATGCATGACAGGGTTATGAGAATATGAGACACAGAAATAGCAGAAGTATGGTCACAGTAGATGGGAGTTTGCAAATTTTGAATGTTGTAATCTTCTAGTTGTTGCTTAATCCATAGGATTTAGGCACAGTAGCTTCAGGCCAGCAGTAATGTACTCTGCTTCAGTAGTTGAAGTAGACACAGAGGCTTGCTTTTTACATGCCCAAGACACCAATCTGTGGCCAAGAAAATGACAAGTACCACTGGTGCTTTTCCTGTCTATAGTGCAGACTGCAAAATCAGCATCAGAATACATACAAGATCAAAGTTAGTATGTCTAGGGTACCATCATCCTAAATTAGGAGTTCTCACAAGGTATCTGATAATCCTTTTAACAGCTTGTAAGTGACATTCCTTAGGATTAGACTGAGATCTAGCACACACACACACACATCAAACATAATATCAGGTCTCTCTTGGGCAAAATAACAGCAGTTTCAGAAAATCAACCCTATTGCAAGCTGTGAAGTCCTTCTCTATTATAGGTAAATTCTGCTCGTCGGAGGACTTCAGGGGATCTATCTTAGGACACGTGTTGAATACTGACTCGGTTTGTTATGCGCTCAGTACTATGTTTTGTCTCTTATGATCTGTCCAACGTTGTAGCACAATCTTGTCTGCCATGATCTCTATCCTGACTTTTCAGACGATGACAAGTGTCCTTGTAGCCGTTGTCCTTTAAAGAAATTTGAATTTAAGACTCGAAGGCAACGAAATGATGAACAAGAATTGCTCATTGAAGATTCTAAACAGAGCACTTGAGTCGGCAACCTTCACTGGAAGTCTTCTGAAGAACGGAAACCTTCATACTTGAAGTCTTCCGAAGAACGAAAACCTTCGTAATTGAAGTCTTTCGACAGATACCTTTAGCTTGTTAAATTACTGCTTTACCCTTGAGACAGTTTTGAACAGATACCTTCCTGTTAGACAGCCATGGAAAAATTTGTTTGTAAGTACTAAGTTGTTAAATGTCCATTTATATTGATAGGCTTGAATGCGAGATAAATAGACATTTATATTTAAAATGTTTTGAGGCAATTAATCAAATCTAAAAAATAATAAATCCTAACAACTTTAAGGATGACAAAAAGAGGAGTATTACTCCCAAGCTTTTGTATATAGTATAACTATATTTTCTCTTCATTTACATGATTAAAATGTACATTCTTTCTTCCTTTACATGCCTAGAGTGTAAATAAATAATGATGAAACAATGCTCACCTTTGCATCCCTCTTGAATTCCAATCAACCTACCAACCAATTGACCGACCAATAAGAGACATGTATGCTAGAACATTATTAGAGACCGAAAGGGCGAATTGGGTTCCTAACCCCTTTCCGATTCATAACCTAGCCCCTGGACCTACAATCTTTATACATCCAAAAGGCTTATGCTTTCGAAGTCTTAAATGCAAAACGGAGGTGACAACTCTCAATTTTTCTAACATGTTGAGTAGTCACTAAAGAGAAATTCATGTTGTACCAAATTCTCATCACACACGCCTGATGACACGTTTCATCCAAGAAAACTTCGATTAACCTTTAAACCGTTAATCCCGAGGGCGTGAGAACGGGGGTTCTCACACATGTCAGAATGGTGAAGAAGAGCAAGGCCAGTTTCGACAATATGGCAATGACGACGCTCAGAGTAACCATTGTGTTCGGGAGTATGAGGGAGGGTAATGAGATGAGATATATTAGAAGCATCAAGGAAAGAACGAAGAGCAATGAACTCCCCATCATTATCAGAGTAATGAGTTTGATAGAAGTGTAACAAAAAAAATCCACTGGAGTTTTAAAACGGATAAAAATATCATGCACTTGATATTTGTGTTGCATTGGATAAATCGACACATATTTAGTAAAAGGATCAACAAAGATGACATAATAATGAAAATAATCATAACTAATAACTGGAGATGTACATACATCAGAGAAAATAAGCTCTAAAGGTCGTGTCGATCGTAATGTAGAATTAGAGAAAGGTAGTTTGTGACTCTTAGTGCAATTACAAGCAATACAAAGTCAAGAACTCTTTATTTTGAATCGGAAGAGAAAAACGAGAAATAAGGTGTTGACAGATTTGGGCAGCTGGGTGACCAAGGTGCCCAAGACGATGATGCCAGATCTGAGAATGAGGATAGGACTTTGAGACAAGCGCTAACTTGGAGGAGGAAGACAGAGAGATTGGTGATTGATAGACACCATTCTTAAGAGGACCCCTGAGAAAAGGCGCCTCCGTGCCAAGATCCTTCAAAACAAAACCAGTCGATGAGAATTCAACCGTAACATTATTTGAAATGCACAACTGAGAAACCGAGATAAGATTATGCTTAATGGCAGGAACATATAAGATATTGGAAAGAGGGAAAGAACGTGATTGATAAGGAAGAGTCATCGAACCAGAGTGCATGATGGACAAACATGAACCATCACCTATCATAACATCCTCATTGTTCACATAGGGATGATGTAAGGAGAGATTTTGAAGATCAGTAGTGATGTGATGTATAGCACCGGTGTCCAAGAGCCAAGTCGGTGAAGAAGAACCCGGATAAACAGGAGAAGCATCATGAGCTTGTGGTTGCCATGCTTGTTGTTGCGAGGTGTTCGGCCTGAAACTGGGACTAGACTTACGGGGCGGCGATTGTCGGAAGCTAGATGTAGCGGATTGTTGTCCAGAATAATGTACTCCTGTGGATTGATTACCTTGAAGCATCCATTCAAACTGTGGGCGATCATGAACTTGGTATCCCTGTACACCACACGCTGGCATTATCCAAGATATGGACGACGAGGCGGACGAGGAGAATCGATAGCCGAACGAGGTGCCCACGGCTGTGGTGAGCCAAAAGCAGGTCTAAAATTCCAAGAGGGTGTTGGACCAGGGAGAGAATTCAGCCAGAACTACGGTTTCTATTAAAAGATTTCGGAGGGCCTGATGGTGGATTAGTAGATGCCGGGACAGAGGAAGCGGAGGAACATGCCAAAGAGTTTACCTGCGACATAGACAGTTCTTTGTGTACCAATTTATCTAACAATTCATGAAAACCAATATCTGTTTCCCTAGCTTTGATAGCCTCAATCACACGACTATAACATATCATTCAGACCATTCAAAATTTTATCAATAACCTCAATATCATCTATCGGCTTGCCTAAAGCAGCAAGTTCACCAGCTTTATTCTTGATAAAGTACATGAAATCAGAAATTGAACGAGTACCTTGAAGAGGACGACGAAGATGATCCTTGATTTGATGAATGTGACTCCGAGAGGGCTTAGCAAAAGTGTTGTGAAGGTTTTGCCATTGAGCGACGTTTTGAACATGAGACACAACTCCTGCCGTAATCTTAGAGGCCAAAAATCTTAGCACCAACTGATCATGTTGTTACCATGCACAAAAAGTCGGATTAACTATGAGACCAGAGGGAGAAGTAATGGTTTCATCGAGCGGCTAGGATGAATCGTCAACAAAACCTAACAAGCCATGGCCACGTAGTGTAGATTGAACATGGAAATTCCATGCTAGAAAGTTGGACGTCGAGAGTTTAACGGCCGAGGAAGAAGAGGTGATTATAATAAGAGATTTGGAGGGATTAGCAGGATTGGGGAGAAACCCGGGGGCAAGTAGAGGTGGCCGAGGAATCAGTACGTGCAGCCATTAGAGAAGAAAGAAAGAAAGAGAGGAGAAAGAAGAAGGAGCGGCCGACGGCAGTGAAGGAGACCACCGACGGCGTTAGGGCGTTACGGGAAGGAGGGCTGCGCAGGAAGAGAGATCTAGGAACGTGGCTTCTGATACCATATGGAGAATAGGTATTATATTAACTTAGAACAAATGTTTTTTACATAATACACTCTATATAGGAAACATAAAACCCTAATCAATATATGTCAGAACGCTTGGATGTCGTGGAAACATTGGGGCGCTAGGACGTGGAGATGGGCGCTGCAACGCCCACTAGACGCGTGTTGTTGTTCTTGCAGAGCGTTGCAACATCAATGAGAGCAGTAGAGCGTTGGTCTGGTTTAGAGTCTACACAGAGTTTTTGAAATGAACTATGTAATATTTAGCCTACATGATTTACTATACAATATTAAAGTTGGCGAACAAAATTTTCGAAATGAAGTATGTAATATTTAGCCTACATGATTTACTATAGAAAATTAAAGTTGGCGAACAGAGTTTTCAAAATAAAACCGTGTATTCTTTAGCCTACTTGGCACATTGTGGTGCATTCGACTCTTGACTTGCCAATGGTTGTAAGTAGAAGAATAAACCTAGCTTTCAAGTATAATAGACTAATAGTAAAACTAGGAAAAAATGTATTTATCATATTTAATGTATATTAATATTTATCATAAAGTACTACAAGAATACATATGTATAGTCTAATTAAAATATGTAGCATGTTTGTATGTATTGTCTCATATTAAATGATAAATAACATTACTAAAACATTATTTATAGTAATCAATTGTATGGCTATGTTCAACGTGTAATATTGATGAGTGAGTATTTATTTATTTATTTATATACTCAATTGCTTAGCATTTGATTTATTCTCATCCTTTTGTAGTATATTTTGATTTGTTTTGACATTGTAGGTGTTGGAGATCATTTTGCATAACTTGAAAATTTTTAGGGGTCTTTGGAGCAATATTGCTAAGTTGGAGGATGCTGATGTTTAGAGGGATTATAGTGCAAAAGGTGGAGGTTGCTGGAAATGAATTGTGGTTAGGCGTAGGTAAATCTTGGCGCCTAAGCTTTAAACGAATTCAAATCTGATCTGATGTTTAATACTATTGGGTTCTTAAATTGCTTGGGAGCTCTCAGTTGTAATTTGAATTCATTTGCCTTAACCCAAACTGTCAAATAACCGTTTATGGCCAAACTGGCACATGATTAGTCGATGAAGTAAAATAACATTTTGGTGATACACCAACCGATAAATTAAATGGTGATTGTGGCACATGTAGGGGTTGGAAATTGGAACGGAAATTCCGATATTTGTCGATTTCGATCCGAAAATTTTCGATTTTAAAACGAAATATTTTAGTCCGGATTTCAAAATTCCGATTTCCGATTTTTCCAAAAAAATTCGGATCGGAATTGGAATTAGTTTTGAAACGCTTGAAAATTCCAAAATCCGATCCGAAATATTTCCGAAACTTTAATTACATAATTCCGATTTCTGAATTTAATATAAACTATAGAATAAACAAAAATGTAATCAAATTCTTCATCCTTACACACTCAAAGTAAGATCTTATCACTAAATAAATATTTTATGTTGCAAATAATTCAAACGTATTATCAATGGACTAAAGATAATATACAATATTTGTTGATTTTCAATCAACAAAATACAGTAATTAGTTATAGAATTAAAAAAATAATATAATTAATGATAAATAATTTTTTGGATGAAAATTGGAATTAATTTTTTTGGATGGAAATTATGAAATGTTTTTTTCTCTATGTAATTGTTCTATAAATAATTTTTTAAAAATATTTATGATCTCAAAAAAAATTGAAATTCCGAAAAAATGCATGCTTCCGAAATCGGAACGTATTATGGATTCTCGAAATTTTTTGGATGAAAATTAGAATTAATTTTTCCATTCCGAAAAAAATTTTGAAATTTTTTCGAAATACCCTATTTTCGATCCGATCCGTCCGATTTCTAGCCCTAGGCACATGATATAGAGTTCAAGAGTCAAGACATGATGGAGATAGGGTAAGATAAGTAAACAAAAATTGGTAGATGAGAGCCATTTTCTGAAGAAAAACCTACTATGGGTAAATGAATTTTGACAAAACCATCGTCAAACCTCTTGCCAAATAATTGCCACAAAAAATAGTTACTATGAAAATTCATAGAGCTAGAATCAGACTTATTGTATGTTAATTGTAAGATATTACATCGGATGAATACAAAATAATTGATGCGAAAAATAAAATAAAAAGGAAGAACCTAAGAATTTATGTGAAAAAAGCCCTATGTGTAGAGGCAGAGCTCGGCCATTTTATTCGGGGGGGAGGGGGTGAATAATTATGCCCCCGAATTGTTTTTGGAGTATTATTTAACTTGTTTTTTAGTAATTCATACATATATAAAGTGATTTTAGATAAACACAATTTTTTTTACAGTAATCCACTTATTTAATGTTTAACGATTATTTTAGAGTATTAGTAGATTTAATTGAACAACTTAGTTTGCAAAGAGATTGGTGGTTGGGGGAGGGGAAAAAATAAATTTGAAGGGCAAAAAATAAATTAGTAATTTTTTTTTTTTCTAGTCTCAATGTAGTTCTGCCCCTGTACATGTGAGAAGTTAAAAAATCACTGATTGTCAAGAAGGTATTTTACTATGAACATACTCAAAAGAACATTCAGATTCACGCAATCACTTAATTTATGGTGTATACCTAACTTAATTTCTCTCTCAAATAATTATGAGAGCGGCTACTTTTTCACGCATTGGATATTTACCACATAATATATTGTCATTCCATACACCCACTATAATTTACGAACAAATCATAACATATATTTTGACAAACATGTCGTCGGTCCCCAAAATGTCAATGAAATTACTCTTATGTGCGGTATTAAGTTATGTTGTGTCAACAATGTTACCAAGAGTCCCATCATGAAAACTACATATGTTAATATGAAAAGATATAGTACCGTATATTGATATATGATATTGGATGATATTTAAGTGTGATATTGATGATATTAGTGATGTTAACGATGTTGGTGATATAGGTTATATGTGGTAATGTTAGTTTCGTAATCTAATTCCAAGATACTCCCATGTGCGTAATACGAGTACGGTGGTGCAAAATAAAATAATTTTTAAATACATGGATATTTTAAAAGCTAATCCTAATGATGTGTTCCTGGTCATATTAATTATATTGACCACTGAGCAACTAGTTCATTATTGATTTATTACTCCTTCCATTTCGATTTAATTATTTTCGATAGTGACATGTTGTGAAAACTTTATATCACTTCCAGAATAATTAAAACGAAACAGAGGGAATACTACGATCCAATCCACAATTTACCTTTTAATTATAAAATGTATAAGTGAAGATAAATTTCCTCCTTAAAATAAAAATTATAGTAAGTGGATAAGTCCTAGTGAATCATCGAGCGTACCTAACTTTATCTCAAGAGATTGACAGCCCAAACAAATCGAAAAGATGTTAAAAATGTCTGATTTCATGCTTCTTCTTATCGAATGGCAACATTGGATTAAGTCAGTACTAAAAAAATAACTTCCACACGTACTTATTGCAAATCAGAATTTTTTATATCAAATGATATATTTTTTTTTATAATTTTAAAAAATAACATATATTTTAAAATTTTAAATTATATTTTAAATGATTGAATTAAAATTTTAAAAAAATAACACATCAATATTCGGACTCATTTATTGTTTGTCCACTAATTAGGACCGAGTATTTATTGCTTATCCACTAGCTAGGACCACTTCATGGAATGAAAAAAAAATATTCAAATTTGGTTATGTTAATTTAATGTTTATTAGTTTTTTTTTTCCTTAAAAATAATTGTTTGTAGTTTCTCATTTACTTCTAACGTAATTCGAATCTGTGATCTACTGAAAATATAAAAAGTGTTTTATCACTGTAACACACCTCGTTGTCCATTACTGTTTAGTTCTCCGGTCATTTTTTATTTGCTCTCGTTATATTCACAGTTTTCTTTATCTTTCCTCCATACATTTATATTAATCCTTATAAAAATAAATTAAAGTTAAAAAACTATATCAAATTTTGGATGTATTAAATGGATCCAATATTTACAATCAAACCATATGATATATCTACTAAATTATAATTCTACTAGTATAAAAGTCCCACTAATTAAAATTCGTACAAATCTTTGTAGCAAATTGTATACAAGGGGGTCGTCTGATAAAGAATACGAGATTAGGGAATATAAATAGTATTATTTATGAGATTATTAATAATATCGGCTCATACCTAGATATTAATAATAAAAATAAGTAGGAATATTTGAGCCTACTACGAATTTATTCTTATTAATTAATAATTATTTAAAAAATTATCAAATATTTCTTCAAAATTATTAAATGGACAAATAATATTTAAATGATAGTATAATACTTCGTACAAAATCTTTGTAGCAGTTAGGTCCCACTAATTAAAATTCTACTATTACAAAATCTTTTCTTTCGGATGAATGGAATATTACGCAATTACAT
>JAOWAN010044833.1:0-14653 GCA_028566635.1 Lobelia cardinalis | reverse complement strand
GAGAAAAAGTGTGGGACCAATGAGAGAGAAAAATCAAAAATCAGAAAACCTGGGTGAAAATCACCCAGGAGAACACATCCTTAATGTGTTAAGACTGGCATGGAGTGATAAACTAAACCACCAAACCTTGTTTGCTGGAATTCAGATTTTTTTGTTACGACTTCAAATTTCTACGATTAGTCATAAACCTTACCACAGAAACACATACAAACTGATAGACCACTCGTTGTTTTTCATCAAAACAGGAAAGGTCAAACCAACATTTGCGCTCAAAATTTCTCAATTTAATTTCCCATAAAACCCTTCAAAAACGACAATACAATCGACACATATTGTTAGAGTTGGTTGGCTCAAGACTAGGAGCTTCTAGAGCTACTAGAATTGTCCTTTGATGTTTCTCTATTCTTTCCCTATTCAGGTGAACTTGCCTTTTGGTCTTCTCAATACATGCCTAAGTTCATTTTCTAAAGTGTTCTTAGAGACTATAAATAGCCTAGCGTTGGGATGTATCTGAGAGGCAAACATTTGAGAAGCCATCATTTGTGAGTGATATACTTGAAATAGAGTGTACACTTATTTGTAATATCTGAATATAGTATTTGTGGCTGCCGCCAGTGGAGTAGAAGATTTCCTCCGAACCACGTAAATTCTATGTCTCTTTTACTTTCGGTTCGTGTGCTTGTGTGATGTGCTTTTGTTTGTTTGTTTCGCTTTCGTACTTTGGATTGTTCGTGCTTTGGTCCCTTGAAAAGAAGGACGTCCTGTTGGTCCTTGGAAGGAAGGACGTCCTAGTGGTCCTTTGAAGAGATTCAGTTAAGGTGGATCTCGGAGGGATGACGATCTCGGAGGGGCGAAGTCCAAAGGACGTCTCTGACTTGGTTTGTTGTCTCGCTTTCGCATTTGGAGATAGTTCGTGCCATTGTTGTGATTCCGCTGCCACAACAATTGATATCAGAGCTCCACGGTTCTGACTTGGGAATTGCTAGCCGTTGCCACCGCACTCGCTTGTTCATCACCACACCTCTTAAGGTTCATCTCCTTCTTTCTCTATATTTGTGTTCTTTTATTTGGATAGAGAAATTTGTTTAAATGGTAGAAAATACAAATGAAGTATATGGCGATGATTCAAAAATGATGGGCACCAACTTCAAAGTTAGAATTTTTGATGGGACAAATAACTTCGGAATGTGGCAAGGAGAAGTCCTTGATGTTCTTGCGTTGCCCTCTTGAAGAAGAGAAGCCCGAAGGAATAATGTCCGAGTTGAAATGGTGCAACTTAAATAGGCAAGCTTGCGGGACTATTCGAGGTTACCTTAGTGAAGGAGAAAGGTATTCGTATATGAAGGAAGATATGGCAAAGGCATTTTGGAAGCTACTCGAGGAGCAGTATATGCAAAAGAGTGTTGAAAATAAGCTCCATTTGAAGAAGAAACTTTTCCGTTTCGATTATGAAAAAGTTACTTCGATCTCCCAACATTTTAGTAGATTTAACAAAATCATTACCGATTTGAGAAATCTTGATGTTAGTATTGAAGATGAAGATAAGACACTATTAATGTTGAATTCCTTACCTGATTCATATGAACATTTGACCACTACTTTGTTGCATGGTAAAAATGAGATAAAGTTTAGAGACGTTTGTAATGCATTATCAAACAACGAGATCAGGAAGAAGGAAAAAACACATCAAGATATAGATTTAGATGCCTTGACTGTTCGAGGGAGGAATACCACTCGGAGGAATGGAAATCGTGGGAATTCTAGATCACAATCAAGAAGAAGATCGGGAGATGGGAAGAGACCTGTGAATGATGAATGTGCCTATTTCCTCCAGAAGGGACATTGGAAGAAAGACTGTCCGAGATTGAAGGATAAAACCAAAGCCAATGTAGCTAGGAAGGCGGACAGCGAGACTGACGAAGTCTTGACAGTCTCACTATCAGTTAGTGATACCGACGAATGGATCTTGGATTCGGGATGCTCCTACCACATGTGTCCCCACGGAGAGATGTTCTCGAGCTTTAAGGAGTTCGATGGTGGAGTTGTCTATATGGGCAATGACAATACTTGCAAGACAAAGGGGATTGGCTCGGTAAAGTTGAAGATGTTTGATGGATCTATCGAAAGCTCGGAGATGTTCGATATGTTCCCGAGTTGAAGAAAAACTTAATCTCGCTTGGAGCCTTGGATGCCAAAGGCTATCGTGTTATCATGGAAGGTGGTACTTTGAAAGTTTCTCGAGGAGCATTGGTTGTTATAAAGGGCACCAGAAGGGGAAACTTATACTTCCTGAACGGGAGTATGGTCACTGGAGCTGCTGCTGTTGCGAGTTCAAGAGATACCTGACACTTCGAGATTGTGGCATATGCGACTTGGGCATGCTGGAGAGAAGTCACTTCAAACTTTGGTGAACAACGGAGTACTTAAAGGTGCCAAGACAGGGAAAGTAGACTTTTGTGAGCATTGTGTTTTCGGCAAACAGAAAAGGGTGAAGTTCGGGACGGCTGAACATCGAACAAAGGGCATCTTGGATTATGTTCACACTGATGTATGGGGTCCAGCGAAGAACATGTCAATCCTTAGGAGGAAAGAAGTGGTTAGTTTCTTTCATTGATGATTACTCGAGACGAGTATAGACATACCCCATGAGGCACAAGTACGAGGTACTCCGGATATTTCTTCAGTGGAAGACCGAGGTCGAGAAGCAGACATGAAGGAAAATCAAGAAGTTGAGATCAGACAACGGTGGAGAATACAAGTATGACCCTTTCCTTGAGATATGCCGAGATGAGAGCATTGTTCGGCATTGGACGATTCCGGGGAAACCTCAGCAAAATGGTGTTGCCGAGAGAATGAATCAAACACTGTTAGAGAAGGTCCGATGTATGTTGTCCCAAGCAGGTTTGAGCAAGGGGTTTTGGGCAGAGGCCCTTAACTATTCAGTTCAGCTAGTGAATCGGTTACCTGCTTCTGGAAATGGGGGAAAAGTCCCACTTGAGATGTGGTCGGGAGAACCAGTTCGAGATTATGATCGGTTGCACGTGTTTGGATGCCCTGCCTACTATCACGTGTCAGAGTCAAAGTTGGATCCTTGAGCAAAGAAAGCAGTGTTTATGGGCTTTAGTGATGGAGTCAAGGGATTCCGGCTATGGTCTCCGGAATTGAAGAAAATTGTGAAGAGCCGATATGTGACATTCGATGAGTCAGTGATGCTCGAGAAGAAGACCGTCGAAGGAAAGATTCCAAAACATGATGAGAAAATTGTAGATTCTCCCATACCAGTTTTGCAACCATCGAAAATTGAGGAAGAGAACTCCGAACATGTAGAGAACTCTGAGCAGGTGGAGCATAGTCATGAGGATGAGGATGAAGAACAGGAGCCTGTAGAGCCTGAGTCTATTGCGAGAAATAGACCGCGAAGGGAAATTTGAAAACCTGTTAAGTTTAATGATATGGTTGCTTTTGCACTTCCAGTGATTGAAGGAGTTCCTATTACCTACAAAGAACCTGTCGAAAATGAAGATAATATGAAATGGCAGGAAGCCATGGATGACGAGATGAAATTGCTCGAGAAGAACAAGACTTGGGAGTTGGTGAAACTTCCAAAAGGAAAGAAGGCTATCGGGTGCAAATGGGTGTATGCGAAGAAGGAAAACACTCCTGGAATTCGCTAGAGGTGACGCCCAAAAGGAAGGAATACACTGTAACGAGATTTTTTCTCCGGTGGTAAAGCATTCGTCTATTCGGATATTGGTGGCCTTGGTAGCTCAGTTTGATCTCGAGCTTACCCAACTCGATGTAAAAACAACATTCTTGCACGAAGATTTGGAAGAAGAGATCTATGTGACTCAACCGGCTGGGTTGAGAGTCAAAGGGAAAGAAGATTGGGTTTGTAAGCTTAGAAAGTCCTTGTACGGACTGAAGCAATCTCCTCGACAGTGGTATAAGAGGTTTGACCAATTTATGGTGGAGCACAAGTACACTCGTAGCCAGTACGACCATTGTCTGTACTTTCGTAAACTCCGAGATGGTTCCTTCATTCATTTGCTCTTATATGTTGATGATATGTTGATATCATCAAAGAGCAAGGTGGAGATCGATAAATTGAAGACTCAGCTCAGTAGGGAGTTCGAGATGAAGTACTTGGGAGAAGCTCGGAAGATACTTTGGATGGAGATACATCGAGATAGGAAAAATGGAACAGTTTGCTTGAGTCAGACTCAGTATCTGAAAAAGGTTCTGCAGCGATTTGGTATGCATTGCTCAACGAAGTTTGTGAGTATGTCACTCGCTTCTCATCTCAATCTAAGTTCTTTGATGTGTCCCAATTCAGATGAAGGAAAGAGACAGATGGAGAGTGTCTCGTATGCCAACGCAGTTGGAGCATTGATGTATGCTATGGTCTGTACTAGACCAAATATTTCTCATGCAGTTAGTATGGTAAGTCGATACATGCACAATTCTTGAAAGGGACACTAGCAAGCTGTCAAATGGATACTCAAGTATATCCAAGGTACAATTGATGTTGGTTTCAGGTTTCGGAAGAAGGAAAAGCTTGATCTCGACGTCAAACTCGTAGTTGGCTATGTGGACTCTGATTATGCCGGTGACTTTGATAAGCGCCGATCTACTACGGGATATGTGTTCACCATGTCAGGTGCACCCGTTTGTTGGCGTTCAACGCTCCAATCCACAGTTGCTCTACTACGACTAAAGCAGAGTATATGGCAGTTACGGAGGCTTTCAAGGAAGCCATTTGGATGCATGGTTTGGTTAATGACTTGGGGATTGCTCAGAAGCACATTGAGGTGTTTTGTGATAGCTAGAGTGCTATTTGTTTATCGAAGAACCAAGCACATAGATGTCCGTTTTCATTTTGTTCGTGAAATCATCAATGAAGGGGACATTCGATTATCGAAGATTGGAATCGCGGATAATCCTGCTGATATGTTGACTAAAGTTGTAAGTCGAGATAAGTTCCTGCATTGTTTGGACCTCATTAATATCGAAGGAAGGACCTAACCAGTAGACTTGGTGGCAGCCAAACTGGTTACATGGTTGATTAATTGGTTGGCGTCTCTCTCCCAAGGTGGAGATTGTTAGAGTTGGTTGGCTAAAGACTAGGAGCTTCTAGAGCTTCTAGAATTGTCCTTTGATGTTTCTCTAGGTTCTTTTCCTTTTGAGGTGGACTTGGCTTTTGGTCTTCCCAATATATGTCTAGGTTCATTTTCTAGAGTGTTCTTGGAGACTATAAATAGCCTAGTGTTGGGATGTATCTGAGAGGCATACATTTGAGAAGCCAGCATTTGTGAGAGACATTTGCGAGTGATACACTTGAAATAGAGTGTACACTTATTTGTAATATCTGAATATAGTGTTTGTGGCTGCCGTCCATGGAGTAGGATATTTCCTCCGAACCACCTAAATTATGTGTCTCCTTTACTTTCGGTTCGTGTGCTTGTGTGGTGTGTTTTTTTTTTTGTTTGTTCCGCTTTTGTACTTTGGATTGTTCGTACTTTGGTCCCTTGAAAGGAAGGACGTCCTGTTGGTCCTTGGAATGAAGGATGTCCTGGTGGTCCTTTGAAGAGACTCAGTTAAGGTGGATCTCGGAGGGGCGAAGTCCAAAGGACGTCTCAGACTTGGTTTGTTGTCTCGCTTCCACATTTGGAGATAGTTCGTGCCATGCATTGTTGTGATTTTGCTGCGCACAACACAAATCTGCTATAACTACTAGTTACATAAAATTTAGTGCTTCCTGTGTTCCTTTTCTGTTGACCTGGGTGATACACTGACAATCACTGGCTCTTTACTGCAAATTCCATAACTCACATTGTCCCAACTTTTAACAGCCTTAAAATTAATAGGAGGAAGTTATTCTGGTTCATGTATTTTGGTGGGTATTTTGTATGCATAAATTAAGATGGTGAAAAGCTCCTAAAAGTCTTGTAAAGAGCTATGTAGTCGCAGAGCCAAATGAAAGCAAGAAAACAAGTGGTTGTGCGACTTTTATTCTCTTCCTTGCACTTGAGCCATTTGAAAGCAAGAAAACAAGTGATTGTGCGACTTTTACTCTCTTCCATGTGCGTGTCACCAAAATTATCCAACAGAAGCAATGCGTGTGAAATTCCTTGTTGCAAGAGTTTCCACCCAAAAAACTCTATATAAAGAACGTAATTCCATTCTTTCTCCCCATTCATTCTTTCTTATATATTCTCTTAATTACTTTGTGGTTATAGAGCGAGAGACTTACCTTCCTGCAATCATCCATCTGCCGCGAGGTCTGACTCGGTAACCACTGATCAAAATGGGTGGTGGTTACCTTGCTTTGCTTTCGCTTCTTCTCTTTTCGACCTCATCGTGGCTAGTTGCAGGTAAGGTGCAGGAGGATGAATTCCTTCGTTGCATGGCACCCCATAAGGATCTCCTCTACACACCTGAATCCGTAAACTACAATGATCGGTTCAATAAGTCCATCCAAAATTGGAGAAGGTTCAATTCCACGGCTCCCAGGCCCGCTTTCATCTTTGTTCCTCATCAGGAAAACGAAATCCAGGCAGCCATTCTTTGTAGCAAAAATAATGGCTTGCAAATAAGAGTCAAAAGCAACGGTCATGATTATGAAGCCCTTTCCGTACTCTCCTCCGAGGGACCATACGTCATTATTGATCTCTTCAATCATCGGCGGATAGACATTGATGTGGCCAAGGAAGAGGCTTGGGTCGAGACGGGGGCGACCCTGGGGGAGCTTTACTTTGCTATTTCTCAAAAAACTGATACTCTTGGTTTCCCCGCTGGGAATTGCCCTAGTGTTGGCACCGGAGGCCACATTAGCGGCGGAGGTTGGGGTTGGCTGATTAGAAAATATGGCCTTGCTGCCGATAATGTTATTGATGCACGCTTGATTGACGTCAATGGACGAATCCTCACGAGAGAAACAATGGGTGAGGACTTGTTCTGGGCCATTCGAGGAGGTGGAGGAGCAAGTTTTGGAGTCATAACTGCGTGGAAACTCAAGCTAGCTCCCGTTCCAAAAGTTCTTACGTGGGCTAAAGTTATCAGCTTCAACCAAACAGCTGTCGATCTGTTCCACAAATGGCAAAGTGTTGCACCTACGCTACCAAAAAATCTCTTCATTGCGGCCTTCGTTAAATCTGAGAATCAATCTTTTAAAGCTATCTTCAGATTCATATATCTAGGCCCCGTATCTGAGTTACTTCCGATGATGAATGAGAAATTTCCTGAGTTGGGCGCTAGCTTGACCAAGGAAAAATGTCGTGAGACCAACTGGATTGAAAATGTGTTCATAAATGTAGAATGGGGTAATTCCCTGGAAGCTGTATTCACTGCGAGACAGGTTGGAAGGTCTTCGTACAAGGCGAAATCTGATTATGTGCAAACACCAATACCAAAAGAAGCGGTTGTTGAAATGTGGGAGAAGTTCTTAAAGAAAGATGATGGCAAAGTGAAGATCCTGGTAATGTACCCGCAAGGTGGAAGGATGGATGAAATCTCGAGCGATTCAACCCCATTCCCCCACCGCAAAGGGTATTTGTATGGCATCGAGTACATGGTAAAGATAGATGATAACACGCCAGAGGATCTCCAAAATAGCCTTCAATGGATGAACGACCTCCACGAGTTCATGGGGTCATACGTTAGCAAGAATCCGAGAGCTGCGTACATCAATTACAGAGATCTCGACATAGGGAGAAACAACCCTAATGGGAAAACAAGCTACGAGGAGGCGAAGGTTTGGGGTGAGAGATACTTCAACGGCAATTTTGAGAGGTTGGCAAAGGTGAAAAGCCAAGTTGATCCTGAGAATTTCT
Organism: Lobelia cardinalis; assembly: GCA_028566635.1. Classification (NCBI taxonomy): domain Eukaryota; kingdom Viridiplantae; phylum Streptophyta; class Magnoliopsida; order Asterales; family Campanulaceae; genus Lobelia; species Lobelia cardinalis. Next base: position 6,824 of record JAOWAN010044833.1, on the reverse strand, counting down.
TTAGAAGTGAACAGAGTATCCCACTTTTTAGTGATAAATAAATTAGTAGGGTATATACATCGATTTGGTTGGTTTACATCTAGTTGCAAAATTGTACCGATCGAAAGTTGTTCATAAATATAAGTGAAAATGAATAATAATAAATGGTTTTCTGCTTATTTCATCCACTGCAATTTCTTGGCTAATTTAACTGTGCTTCCTTCTGTTTTCACGATCAGCTCCATGATCGTTCGTGTTGAGTTTAGGACTCTGATTAATAGATTGATGGACTGACAATCTAATTGATTAATCCATTTTTCCTTGTGTGAGTTAGAATAAGTAATAAATTCTTAGAGTGATTTGGATTTTATTTTTAGCTTATAAATAATTGTGTACTCCCATTGTAACAAGTGTGCTGCACAGCTGCAAAATATAGAGAGAAGGTAGACAACCTAAGGAGAGAGTGCTTTCAGAAAATCTCAATTTTGTATTCATCGATCACAGATAGGAAAGATCCTGACTTGGTAGCACCCCCAGAAGTAGCCAATATATAGTTGGGTGAACTGGATGGATTAACAAATTTTTGTGTTATTTTATTGCTTTGAATTTTCTTTATTTCGCATCGCTGCATGAACACGTGTTGTTCCCCAACAATTGGTATCAGAGCATCCCGAGTTCGAGGGATTTGTGGGAGTGAGCAGTTATGTCAGTTACGTCGAACGAAGAGAACAACGGTGGAGAAATTCAACGGAACGGAGTTCGGGTTTTGAAGGATGTCAATCCGGGATTGAAATTTGTTGGATAGGGAAGGCGATGAGTGATTTGCGGCTATCATTGACGAACAGTATTGTAAAGAATATTGTCAAAGCTAAGTCGACATCGGAGATGTTGCAGATACCGTCAAATCAATACGAGAAACCATCACCAACGATCAAGGTACACCTGTTGCGTAAGCTTTGAATCTGAGAATGGCAGAAGGTACTGTAGTGCAAAATCATATCGACGAATTCTCGGACATAATAGCGTAGTTGAGTTCGGTTGAGATTGAATTTGGAGCTGAGATTCGAGCCCTATTTTTATTGTCATCTTTGCCAGAAAGCTGGAACAGAATGGTTACAGCAATAAGTGTGACAACGCAGAAGACGAAACTTAAATATGACAATTAAAGATTTGATTATCAACAAACAACATCATAGGAAAGAATCGAGTGTCGCTTCTAGATCAGGCGTGGATAAGGGCAAAGCAAATCAAGCAGGGGCAAACCCAAGTCCAGGTCGAATTCAAATCAAGGTAGATCGAAGTCCGGAGGTAGAAACAAACCGAAGAAGGACGTCAGCAAGATCAAATGTTTCAATTGTAATGAGTTCGGATATTACCAAAATAAGTGTCCCAAACTAGTGAGAGACAAAAAAAAATATGTTAATGCAGCAACAAAAGAGGTCTATGATGCATTGGTCTTGAGCGTGAGCAGTCCGTTTGGATTCCAGAGCGTCGTTTCATTCTTGCGGTGATCACGGTATAACAGAAAAGTACACAGCCAGAGACTTTGGCGTGATGTATCTTGCTGATAATGAGCAATTGTCAATTAAAGGAAAAGTAGATGTTCAGATAAAAACCCCGAATGGGTTTGTTTGGGAACTGCATAGAGTGAGATACATTCCGGGTTTAAAGAAGGATCTAATCTCCATGGGACACTTGGACAGTGGTGATTAAAATGTGAATTTCGGCAGCACTGCCTGAAAGATAACCAAACGGGCTATGGTAGTAGCTCGAGGAAAAAAGGAGGGAACATTCATTCATCAAAAGGTTGCCCAATCTCACATCTCAAGGATCTTGGTATTCAAGAAAACAGAATATCAAACACCCGCGAACAAAAGAATTGGTTCAACATGAAAGTGGTACGTACAGAGAAATAAGTACCTAGCTAGTCCTAAATGAAGCTCTTGACACTCTGACCAGCTCTAACTTGCTCATACACAGCCACTGCTTTTACCATTACCTTCTTTCTCCTTAGCATCTTAGCTCTTTTCTCTCCCTGTGGGTGAGTAGATTTAAGGGTGTTGCAATCTTTTGCTGAAGCATTCAACCTCTTATAAAACTTTGGGGCAGCCCGAGGGTCGTATCCTGCTGAAGCCATTAGCATTAGTCCTATGTAATCTGCTTCTAGTTCCCTCCTGGATGACATAAAAACAAACAAATTGTAAAAAGACGCCAAGGACAGATTCTACATAAAACGAAAACTTCATAAAAGGAACAGAAAGAGAAATGTGATTGAATGCACTGCTTTGAGTTCAAACTGGGCATAACACAAAAGCCAAATGGATGATAGGATAAACAACATACCTACGACTTAAGTATAATTCGAGGAATCCTATACCCTTTTGGAGTAGCTTGGTTAGTGTTTCTATAGACTCTCGACTGATCTTTTCATCAATACTGCAAAGTGAAAGAAAGCCCAGTGCCAAGTACCAGAAAAATCTCAATGTAGTTTCTCCTCCATGGCGTGCCACGCCGTGTCCAATCTGTTCGGAATCAAGAATATTAGTAAAAAGATAAATGCAACTCATGTAAAGCAAATTATTCTGTTTTTTTTTTTTTTACTAGGTAAAAATTTGTCTTACTTTAGTAGATCAATCAAGTTGTGTAAATTAGATGATTGAAAGGGGAAACAATGTAGACACAAGTCCACGGCATTTACCTCGTGCGCAATTACAGTAGCTATCTCTGTATCCGTACGACCTTTGACCAATTTCTCGTAAACTTTAATCTTCCCAGTTGGAGTGTAGGATGCATTTTCTTCATTAGATTTAACCAGCATTAGCTCCCAATTCAATCCCTCCAAATGCTTGGTACCAAATTTAAACCAAAATATGCTTCCCCTCTTATTCCTCCTTACCCTCTTCACAGTATCAACTAGCCTTAGCTTTTTGCCCATCAAGGAAAATAGCGGTAACTTCTTCATCCGAGCCTAACAAAATCTGTTGAGGTAGAACCCCACAAACTGAAAACCCATGATCAAGTCTTAATCCACTATGCATCGCGTCAAGTAGTCGAACTAAGATTTTTCTGAACCCTAAGAGTTTCTGGGTTCTTTTGACCATATATTTTCTCCGACTCTTTGTTCTTTTTCTTCTCCTCCTCCCACATTTGATCCCCGAAATATCTCTCTAACCTATTAGAGGCGAAAACTATATGAGTCCGATTCGAATAAGGCACCCTCTCCACGCTCCCAAACAAAACTGTAGCAACAATAAGAAATGTCAAGATTTTGCGGTTCTTGACAAACCTCAACAAAGATGACATGGAACCAGACTTTGCAAGTTGAGAAATCCACTTCTGACAGGCAACATTGAGGTTGATAATTTTAGCATGAGGGAAACGATTAGCCCGATAAAATCTAGCACCTTGGGTGAGCCCATAGACAGAAAAAGCTGAAGGTATCAAGAATTTGTACCTGGTACTACCAGTTACTCCATAAGACCTTGAAGATAAATGGCAGCTGTTGTTCAGGTAACTTGGACGGTAACATGTAATGGTTTTTTCGATCAAGCCTAGAGGAGAAGGTGAAATCTTGGATTGACAATAGTTGGAAAAGATGGTTTTTGATTTCAAGTGTGAAAGTCCCATCCCGCAATTTGAAATTGAATCAAGAAACAAGGAATTGAAGAACAGAGGATTTTCTTGGGGTTTTGACTATCGTACGGGTTTGTTTACTTGTGCATACTTCTTTAAAAACTTGGGAAATAAGAAATGTAGGGAAAAAATTATTGTGGGCTTCACCCGTTCTGAAGCCCGATTGTTTAAACAGCAAATATTTGAGTTAATTAAATTTTAACTCTACAATAAATTCAAGTCATCAAGGCACTTTTTCTACTCATCATTTGAGTTGCTAAAGGATATTGACATACTAGTAAACGCCCGTGTCCGAACATACGGCACAATAATTTTTGACGATTCATTTTTTTAATAATGCATATTAAATATAAAAATTATGAATATAACCAAGAAAAAACTATAAAGAAAAAAAATAAAAATTGGTCTCAAAATAAAATAATAAAAATAAATTAACATAAAAAATATGTATATAATTTTACATATATTTTTTAACATAAAAAATATATATAATTACACATAAAATATAACATTTTTTAATATTTCTCTCTTCCCAACACAAACTCACTTTTTTCCATTCCCAACACACAGTCACTTTTCTCTTCTTTTTTTTCCAATCCCAATCTCAACACACACACACCCCCACAAATAAAACACTCACTTTCCAATACACACTCATCATTGGGAGTTACTATTCATTTCCCAAGGGTTCCACTGATGCCAATTATAGTATAGAATTTAACAAAAATAAATTAACACAAAAAATATGTATATAATTTTACATATATTTTTTAACATAAAAATATGTATATAATTACACATAAAATATAACATTTTTAATATCTCTCTCTTCCCAACACACACTCACTTTTTCCCATTTCCAACACACACTCACTTTTCTCTTCTTTTTTTTCCCAATCCCAATCCCAATACACACACACACCTCCACAAATAAAATATTCACTTCCCAATACACACTCATCATTGTCAGTTACTATTCATTTGCCAAGGGTCCCACTGATGCCAATTATAGTATAGATGCTTTGCAGGAAGCTGCTAAACCAAGGGCAAATTAGTAATCAACATATTTCTATTATTATTATTATTATTATTATTATTATTATTATTATTATTATTGTCAATTTATGAGGTCTAAATGTTCTAAATGCTAATTAATTGGGGGAGCGGCTATTTACAAAGCATGTATGTGCTAAGTATATTACACAATTACATGTAATACACAGTTTTTAAATATTTTATGAACTTTAAAACACTCATCTTTCTATTTTATCTCTCCCAAAATAATAATAATATTTCTACTACACAAATTAATGCATATATTAAAAAAAAATTAAACATATTTTTCTCCGTCTTTCATCTTCTTTTTCCCCACTCGATAAACTCTTGATTCATTCTTTTATTTTATTTTTCTAACACGTTAAAAATAGTCGGACGGAGCCATTACATTCGCAGTCTTCCTCCTAGTTAGTCGGTCTTCGTCTTTGTCATCTGCCACTACTTGCTTACATAACATACCATACCATATCATACTATGCATACACAGAGGCGGAGGGAGAGGGGCTGAAGACCCCTCCACCTCGAAATTTCCTTCTTAGATTTACTATCGTGCTGATTTGTAGCCCCCTCCCATCCATGGATTCCGGTGAGGTTGCCGGCGAAGTAGGAGTCCGATCTGGCGATCTGTTTCTCGTTTGTTTCTTTCTTCTTCTTTTTTTTTTTTGGAAATCAAAATGACACCGTTTTGATTAGTCAATTTTCAAAAAAAAAAATTGATATATGCAGAAAAGAAACGGGCTTTAGGCCCAAAGTTTATTTTCCTTGAACGCCTCTGCCTCTGGTCCCATACGTGTGCGTTGCTGCTCCTTCTTCAAGATTTCTTGCCCTATTCCAAGTGGACCAAGTCTACAATAATTTGTGGTGATTTTGATCATCACTAATTAGGTATTCTCATCTTTCTCTCTCAATATTATTTGGATTTTGGGATGAATTGTAGGGTTAAAATTATTTATTTAATATGATGAAATTTTGATAAATTATTAATTGTGATTATTTTCTTTGTGATTTTTAAGTTTTATCTTCAATTCATAGTAATTTGTTGTGCCCTAAATATTGATTTTTGTGAATTGTGACTATTTTGTACCCTAATTTAGGATTTTTATAGGTACGCGTAGGCGTCAATTATCGGATAACACAAATTTTAGTGCTATTTAAATGTACTAGTAAAGTTTCACATATTTTTCCTTGTATTATTAATAATTATGTTATGAACTTAAAATGCTTTTGTTCAAGTTTTTTTTGGATCCGATTCGTTTGTTTGATAGTCCGACCCGATTTTTTTTTCGAGGGAACCCCCGTATTATTTAGCCCCCTTGTAACATTCCTGACTCCGTCCCTGTGCATATATATCCACTATTAGATTAACTTCTTCTTTTTCAGAAATCATTTTCAAATCCTTTTATTGGCATAAGCTACAAAACAAGACTATTTAGTAACTCCATTTCTCCATTGTCAACTGATGATCTAGTGGCTATATATCACTGTCGTTGCTGCTACTGACATGATGCTTCTTCGATCCCTGCCGGTGGGGAATCCGCTCCGCTTGCTTTCCGTTCTGGACAAGGCAGACTTGCAGTGTCATTCCTTCTTCGCCTTCTCGTGCTTGTCCTTACCCTTCTTCTCCTCGTCACGATGATCACTGCTGCTTTCCTCTCCATAGATCTTATGCTTGAGCTTCTTCACAATCCCTTCCTCAATTCCATGTGCTGATCCACTTTCTTGTGCTCCTCCCCTTGTGCTCGTCTTTCTTCTTGTCACCGCATCAAATGTGGAGGGCGTCTCCAATCTTCTTCATTACGCCTGTCATTATGGTTGATAAAAACGCGTCCCTGATTTGGAAATCGGGATTTTCTATCTCACTTTGTGTCTCATCTACTGTTCCATAGCTTTTAAAGATTAACATATATGCTAAAATTTAGAATTTTAAATTTTAGGATCATCTTTTGTTAGGAAACAATGGTCCAGATTGCTATGATCCAATGATCGCAAGTATGAGATAATAATGCGAAACAATAACGAAAACAAGAACACACAAATTTACGTGGAAAAACCCTTCTGAAATCAAGAAGGATCAAAAAGCCACGGGCAACGGAGAATAATTTACTAATCTTCAAGAGTTACAAGAGATAATCAAGGTGAAGAACAATCACACAATC
>JAOWAN010044813.1:0-14653 GCA_028566635.1 Lobelia cardinalis | reverse complement strand
TCAATTCATCATGTCCACAAAATTTATTTTTCTTAAACATTGTGCAAAAGTAAAGTGGACAATAAAAACGAAACGGAGGGAGTATATATGTGCATTGAACGCTTCTAATAGAACTGAGCGCCTCAAATTATCCGAGAAAAATGTGCACTATAGTACAGAAAAATGTGAAGGAAAGTAGAAGTAATGGAGTAGAAAGTAAGCGCCGCCTACATTGAAACCAAGAGAGCCGTTGTAAAAATATCAAAGATCCTTTTTTTATTTATTAACAAAAAACTGTAGGATCCAATGTAAATAAACTCTAGTGTGTAGTATGTAAAACAAATGCTGCTACTACATGATGCCTGCCTGTATCTCGCAAATAGTCTGTATCTGCCAAGTCCGAACCGAAAACCTCAAAAATTAACAACAAAATTAAAACAAAGTATCAACACAAGAACGTACTGAAATCAATGCCTGTCCGCCGCCGTCACAGATAATTACCAATCAAAGTTGCACTTCTTCCTCTCAAAAGTACCAGTAGATCTACCGTTGGAATCCAACGGCACCCTCAAATCGCACTCAACTTCCGGCTTAAACCTATGGGTTTTCGCCGACCCCAACTTGAATCTCATCCGTAGCTTCAATTTCACGTCAATCTCGTAAACCCCATTACCAGTCTCCGAATTATACCTCGAAGTGTCCCTACTACCGAGAACAACCACCTGTTGCCCGCTAAACTGTGCGTCGACGTTGTTGTCGCTCTTGTGACCCAGATAGAATCTCGGGATGTCGCGGATAGCGAATCTTTCGCCGTGGTAATAAGCATTTGCCTCGATGCGGTCGTAGTAGATTCCGATGCGGCGGTTGGGGTTGCGGAACGTCATGTTGAGGGCGAGGTTGTAGCGGAGGGAGTTGTTGGTTGGGGAGAAATCGAATTGGGTCAGGGTGGCGTTGTTGACGTGGAATTTGGGCACGTTTGGGCGGAAGATTAGCCAGAAGACGAGGACCACGATGGCGAGGATGACCAGGATGCCGATTATGATTTGGAGGACTAGGCTGAAGACGCAGTTGCATAGGCAGCAGCAGCACCATGTGAAGGGGTTGCAGGAGCTGCCGCCACGGCCCGGTCGGTAGGATTTGCGGCGGGGTTGGTCTGGTGGTGGTATTGATGGGCCGTAGTAGGCTCCGTTCAGTTGTGGCTGAGGTGCAGACATTGTTTTAATAATTAGAGAGAAATTGGATTAGGAAAAATAATCGGAATATGTTTTATGTTTGTCTACCTATTGCGGGGGTTTATAAATAAGGGTAAAGGGAAGTTTCGAATTTGGAGTGCGGGAGTGGAATTGGTAATCCGCGTTGGAGTGACAGGACGCGGTACGGCCGAGTCAACGCGCGTTACGTTACAGATGTCTTAGATGGGGTTTTGATATTGAGAGTTGGTTTTCTTTTGGTGGGGTTTGCCTTGCATGCGTGTAGAAGCTGAAACGGGATGGAAGTTGCTTGGTGAGTTCTTCCCTGGTTAAAGATTTGGCATTCAAACGTTGTTTTCATGGAAGACTTCCTTTTCGGTTATTATTATTTGGTATTCAAACGTGTTTTCATGGAAGACTTCTCGTGTTGTTTTTTTCGTATGGTAGTCAATATTATATATGATGAGTAATTATCTCTCCGTTTCGATTTAATTATTCTTAATTGTGACATAATATTATGAGAGTTTTACGTCACTTTCAGAATAGTAAAACGAAAAGAAGAGACTACATATTTCTTTGCTACCTTGCTAGCTACCTACTCTAGGATGACTTGTAGTGCCTCTCTCACTAGTTTAAGATAAATCTCATTCACATCACATCTATAGTTGCAGGATCAATTTGTGTTAGGGCAGGTCATTTTGTTGATGGAATGACATGATATGATTTTAAATTCTTCTAGTGTTTCACAATTTCTTTACGTTTATATTTTAATCATTATGGGTGTATTTTTATGGGCATTTTTTTCTTTCTTATTGATCTCATAGTTTCTCTATCTATCTCTCTTACTTTTTTATTTTAATCATTATAAAATCTCAAAAATTAAATTAAAAAATTACTCATTCAAACGTTTTTTTTCATATCATATTAATATATATTCCTCCCATTTCGATTTAATTATCCTCGATTGTGACATATTATGAGAGCTTTTATATCATTTTTAGGACAATTAAAATACAGAAGAAATATAAACTAATTACTAACCTAATCATAACTTATTGTAGGTACGTATATCATTTTCATTAGCATCTACGACTATTTACACCATGATACTCCCTATTTCAAAATTAATGATATTTTTTGGGGCTAATGGGAGTCGTGCTGCACAAACGAAACGTAAAACTGAATCGATGCGATCAGAAAAAAATCGACTCAATGTACTGGTTTAATTTCGATTTCTAATTTTGTAAAAACCTTGATGTGGTTTCGATTTATTCATAATATTACACTCTAAAAAATCAAACCAAATCGAAGTTATACTAGTATTGTATATATAATTTGTTATATTTCATTAACTACTAATGTACACTTATATTATCAATGAATTTATATTTTATAACATTGAGTATTGTACTTACTTGACTTTTCATTCTTTTTATTTTACTTTCATATTTCTCCATTCAAGTTCGATTATATATAATTATGTTCACGGTAATTTTGTAAATTGAATCATCAAATTTATTTTTTGTGTGTGATTGAAAAAAATTTACTCTATATATTTGTTCTACTCCTATCCAAATATTGAGGTTTACATGCTTTCTTTTTTTAAGATCGAAAGTTTAAAGAAATCGAAACGAAAATTGAGATTTTTTGGGTAGAATAATTTTTTATACTAAGGAGGCAATAGTGAGAAACTCATGGACGACGACATTTTTAACATTTTGAAAAAAAATTGATTAATTGGGCCCATAGGCCCAACTGAAGGAGCGGATAAGACTGAGCTAAGTGCCAATGTGCTACAACTACAAAAGATGACAGTTTAAACGCAATTGCTTACCCAAGGGAAACGAGAGAGAGTTGGTGCTCCAGTCGTGAAGCCCAATTATATGGCCAAGGTAACCCAAACCCGTACATGAATAGTAATTGTCAGCTAATTTAACTCCAGACTGTAGGCTGTAGCTATTAACAATGGGGCTTAACGAAGTCCTATGAACTTTTGAAAACCCTGATGAATGTCGCCCAACCCCATATGGGCCTTATTTTGGTAAGAAGGTTATGTGAGTGTCGGCAGGGGCCCAAGTGCCCATTTTTATTATTATACTTCTATTTCCTTGAGAATTAGCTAGATTTAGAAAAATTAAAAGTTTTAATTGTTGTACCAACTCAAATACACTACATTTTCATTATTTTAAAACTGGGTTGCTATTTACTGCCCTTAAAATTTCTTATATCGCCCTTATTTTTTCCTAAAATATCCTTGTTATTATCGCCCCTAATTTTTTATTATCGTCTCATTATTATATATTCACTTTAATACTTTAACTTTAACATTTATACACTTAAATTCCTAAATCATTATGCTATCTAATACTGATTTGCTAATTATGAGATTAGAGCACATCACGTGGGCACCATATCAAACAAAGCTGATTGATGCAAGCCTTTTGGTGCCCCTGGAAATAAGTTGGCTGAATAACTATCAAGTATAGAGAAATTCTGGCACCGTACTTGGATGAGGCTGAGAAGGCATGACCGAAGAAAGTTACTGAACCCATAAGTGCATGACTTTGGGATTCTTTGGTTCTTTTGCTTGTATCAGTAAACATAATTTTTGGGAAATACTTTGTGCAAGTTCTACGTTCCACATTCGTTAAAGCAAGACACATGGCGATGGTATTGATGGTTTAATTTGAGTTCAATTATTTCAATCTTAAAAAAAAAAAAGGTAAGAAATTTGGGAGCGATAAATAGTAAGGGTATTTTTGTCAAAATTGGAGGCGATTATAGAAATTTTAGGGCGGTAAATAGCACCACCCTTTTAAAATTAACCATAAACAAAATTTAACCTTCTCCCTCTTCAATTAGAATAAGTTTATAAGATTGATTTAACCACTAATAAAAATTTGTGCACATAATTTAACATTAATCATTAAATTAAAAGGGGAATTTCTTAGGTCATGTTCAACATCATGGAATTTATAAGTATTATGTTAAAGTACAAACACAAAATTATTAGCCGTTCAAGTTGAAGTTTACATACTATTTTTTCCTTAATTGTTAGATAAATCTAGTAAATATGTTGTAATTTGAGACCGAGAGGGTTAAAAGTTTTTTTATTTGCTAATTTTGCAACTTAAGGGAACGTATTTTAACTTGAGTCGGTACAAATATAACATGAGTAGAGTTTCTAAAGTTTTAGAATTCTTGAAAAATATTTATAAATGGTCCTTTTTTGGTCTCGCGAAAAAGGACGAGGACAATTCTGCATTTTGAATAATTGCACGAGGTTCTTTTTGGTAATTCTCTATTATTAGATAAATAAATAATAACTCTTTTTACAATTTTGTAATATACATTAAGAAATTTCTTGTAAAAAAAAAAAGGTGTGAATATTGATTTTAACCGAATAAAAAAGTCAAGTGATTTTTTTTTTAATTTTTTTTTCTGGAGAGAGGGAATATTTATATTTAAGTTTATGAACTAGGTAAATAAAATTAGGCACAGCCTAAATTGGTGATGGAGGCCGAAATTGCATAAAATTAGCGCAATGTCGCAAACATTTCCCCATATAGCACTGGCTCATCATGATTATTAGGTAATTAAAACATACAAATTCTGACGAGCGCCTGGGCTCTTGGTTCTATTAAAAGCGCCAAATGCACATATATGTTATAAATTATGCACATATACGTGTTATAAAATGCACATATTAATTCTGCACATATACGTGATATAATTAATATGTGCATTTTATAATACGTATATGTGCATAATTTATAACATATATGTGCATTGGGCGCTCGTAATAAAAAGGAGCGCCTAGGCGCTCGTCAGATTAACTGATTAAAACATGCATGGAAGTGTTGATTAATTTAATTAGTTGTTTCTAATTAATTGATCCACTCTTAAGTTCTTTTATGTAAACCAATCAGCTCAACCTCATAGTAGTTTATAACTCATACTCCCCAAAACACTTTGCACCGTAGAAATAAATAAATAGTTTTATAAATAAATAAACCATGGGTTGGATTGGGGTAGTAGTAGTAGTAGTACTAGCTAGTAGTGTCACATTATTAATTAATTGATTTCAAATAGAAAATTAGAGGAAGATAAGAAACCATTGATTGTAGACAACCTCAAAGTCACTTTCGATTACGCAATAATTTAACATGTTTTTTTTAAAAAAAAAAAAAGAAAAAAAAAGGATGGGTGGGGGTGGTGGGGTCGAGGCAAATGAAAATGACTACCACAAACTTATAATGGTGCATGTGATGGATTATTCTTTGTATGTATCCAATCCTACCCCTCCCTCCCTCCCTCCCTCCCTCATACCACGCTCCAATAAACTCCCACTAACTCACCTCTAATTAATCTTTTTTTTTTTTTTTTAAATATAAACCTACTAGATCGAAATGTTGTCAAAATAACTATTGACATTACCATTTAGTGTCTAACTCAAGACACTAAATGTAGAACAACTGATCATGACAGAGAAAAATGAGTTTGAAAATAGAAAAGCAAAGACATGAAATACCACACGCTTTCAAGTTCAAAATCTCATATATTAAATCATTTTTTCTAACTCATTATAAGTTAGTTTTCATCTTGAATAAGGAAAATAATCGATTAGTAAGGAATCAATTTCGAGAGTCGGTAATGCTGAAATTTGGCATCCAGGCTTGGTGTCTTTCCGTTCCCGTATTTCGTATGGCTCGGCAAATGGTTGCTGCTTATAGCAAAAAGTAGTTATTTTAAGCAAGGTTGCTGATGACCGGTAAAAAGTTTTGTTGCTGATACATAGTAAGTTGCTGTTGGTACGATTATTTTGCTGATAACCGTCTAATTCACATGACAATCATCCAAATTATACGGAGCACCGAAAGCTATGGAACCTGGATTTTAGATTCGACAACACTGGATGCAACGGTCTGGATGTATGTGTATGAGAGAGAGAGAGAGAGAGAGAGAGAGTTGAATTTGTTGTTTAATAGGGTAGGGTTTGGTAACCTATGATTCCCTTTCCACGCTGAAAACAATGCACATTCGGGCAGAAGGAGAAAGGGGCCAGCAGCAGCCACACCCATAGGATTATAGGAAGGGTTTGGGGTAATTTAAATCCAAATTTCATTGTTTACTGTGACTACTTTCAATTATTAATTAGGTCATCAATCGCTATCTTTGGTGATCACCCTATTGTTTCTGTATAGCTCATCTTTAATTGGACTATTAGGCCGACCACAATCATGAATTATTTTAATATTTTATTTTTCTATGTATATATGAAATGGAGGATCAGTATTTATTTTCATTTCCTTCTCACTTACGATATGACACGCATGTGTATGATTCCTTATTCTCTGTTTTATATTATGTTTTTTTTTTTTCCATAGTGCTACTATTATTCTGTTATAACATCTTTAAATAATAATGATAATAATAATAATAATAATAATAATAATAATAATAATAATAATAATAATAATAATACTCTTTCTTACTTTCTTTATCCTAATAAATGAGGGAAATTTTTTGTTTTTTAGAAGAATGACATGGGTAATTAGGTAGGTACCCCATGAATTATTCATGTTTGAGTTGGCAATAATTAATTTACGTCCCCATTACAATATATATTAATCCACATTAATCATAATTGGAGTTGAATGATATTTTGATGATGAGAAAGCTTCCAAAATTGTGAAAATTCAAGAAGAAGATGATTTGGTAAAGTATGGAAAATAATGACAACCAATTGTCACTCACATGGCGTGGCCAACCCAATATACCTAGACTATACCAAACACATTTACAAGAAGCAACTCATGGTGGACCTAATCCCTCAAATTTAGAAGAATGGTACAATTTTAAAATAATAATTGAAAAAGCCATACATACCTTAAGGTCCATAGCAAATTACCAATTAATATAGGAAGACCTAAAAAGTACTAAATATAATTTTAGTATTAATCAAGTAAATTAACATAAAAAAAAATATTTCATTCGTCTTATTTCAATTGTTCAGGATAGCAATATATTCAAAGGAAAAAAATAGTTTTTAAAATAATTAAAACGAAACTGAATGAGTATAAAAAAGAGCTATCAAATCTTAAAAGAGTTGAAGGAAAAACAAATATTTTTTTTTACCAAACATTGCTAGCAAACCACTTCCCACTTACCCACATATATAGATGGACATAACTATTATAATTCTATTTGCTCAAATTAAATCAAAATCTCTTCAAATCAACTTGATTAATTAATTTTGATCAAGTTAAACAACAAATAGGTAAATTCTCTTTTTTTTTTTTTTTGCCTTTATTGATGACATCAAATGTTTCCCCACTTTGCTTGCGATACAATCAAAAATACTCGTATCCATAATTGTTTTCATTTATTATTTTTCTAATTTTAAAAAATAAAAATATAAAATGAAAAGAAGAAGGAGAAGGAGAATGGAACTGAAAGAAAATGATGCCAGCCTCAAACCACATGTCATGGGCCGCCCCACCTTTGACTGTACTGTACCCCATAACCATAATTGATTGTTGCCTCCGTATTTTTACTTATTATATATCTCGAACTGTCTTCATGACTTCAAAATTAATTAATAATCGTACAACTTGTCCCAATATTGTAATTTTGCTATCCTCCTCCCCCGGTTATTCTTGCAGCAAAATTTACAAATATCAACGTATACAAAATAAAACTAATTACTTATAAAAAAAATTAAAAAAAAAAGCGAGAGAGAGTGATAAATACTTAACGGGCGTTAACTGGATCATCATGATCAAACGCTGACACGGCACCTCTTCGTCAGCAGGTACTTAACGCCGGTGCCGATAATTATGCCGCTGCCGCTGCCGCCGTCCCTAAACGGTATATCCGCTACGCATGTAACGTGAAGATGGTACCGTCCTGATATGAACCTCCCAACTTTCCATCTCACCCGTCCGTTTATCTTGATCAGCAGGGAGATGGCACCGTCAGTTTGGTCCTGGCTCAAGGTAACGCCGTTGTACGGCGCAACGGGGACGTTAGTGCCGTAAACAAACGGCGAGTAGGTAATGGATTCCTTATGGCCTTGGTACCCGGGTGGCAGTTCGGTGTAGTAAGTGATTTGTTGGCCGTGGTAGGTGGCGTAGATGTCGAGTTTGTCGTAGTAAATCCCGATTCTGGAGTTGGGGTTGCGGGAGGTGACGGTGACTTGGAAGTTGGAGGAGAGGAGGATGGGTGCGGTGAGGTTGAAGTTGTAGATGGTGGCGTCTTGGAGGGTGAAACGCGGCTTTTTGGGCTGGAGGATTAGCCAGATGATTAGGAAAGTTAGGAGGACTAGGAAGCAGATGATTAGGAGGATGGCAAATAGGCGGCGGAGGAAATTCCGCCTCTTATTCTTGTGGTGGTTGCACTCTTTCACCGACATGTTGGGACGGTGGCCGGTGGTGGTGTTGAGATACTGTACGAGAGAGAGAGAGAGCGAGAGAGAGAGAGAGAGAGAGAGGTGGAAAGGGTGTGGTATGTGTGGAGCTATATAGAGTGGGCAAAAAAAAAAAGAATTAAGTTTTACACTTTCTCGACGTTCTTTAGGGGTACGTAGGAGGAGTTAATGTGATTTTTATTTTATTTTCGTATGTGCCGTGCCACAAACGCCTTTTCAGTTATTAGTTACTGTTCCTACATTCCACTTTAAAAATTACATTTCAAAAGTCCCATATTTTTCTTTTAAATTATTTTCTCTTAACAAATTATTTTTTTTTATGTATATTAAATTAAGGGTGCTCAAGTAATAGTGTTCATAAATTGGGGAGTTAATATGTTCATTCTTAATAATTTAAAGGATCAATTCGAACATTGTTCAAAAGTTTTGAGGAAGAAGGGGGGGGGGGTGCAACTTACCTCTAAAGGGATCCAACCCTGACGGAGGGAGGATCTTTTTGTAACGTCAATATGAATAGGGCAGGTAAAATAGTCAAAATACGAATTATCCCAGTTTGCAAGTACGTAAACTTTAATTGAGGATTCAAAATTAATTACAAGCATTTTTCACATTTAAAATTTAACATGGTCAACGATCCACCAACATATTTCTACAATAGTACGATAATCGTGGTTGATAAAATTGAGAACATGTACCCAATATTTTGGTAGATCCAGGAAGTAATTTACAAAGGTCCGTACGATATTTTACATATACAACAGTACGTGGCTGTAGTAAATTAAAATGAAGAGATTGGTCCAAAATATTGAAATTACAAAAATATCCCTTAGTTCACAATTATACTTTATATTTTTAAACTGGTACTTATTAATTAAATACAAAAAAAATTACATTTATTATATGATTAAAAATAAATTATTTTTTCTATTTATATGTATATATACTATGCTCAAGAATCATATATACGAGGAAATCATTAAAAAGAGATTAAATATATGTTGTGAGTTTCTACTATTATATTTTACACGCATCAAAAAAATTATATATATTTGTACTATTTTTAGAATATATATTAAAATTGTTGCTATTTTAAAAAATCAAATTATTATTTTTAATATAAATAACTAAGAAAAAGTTAATAATTTTGAATACAATTATTTTGTGATCAATTACAAATTAAGCCATCGATATGAAAGTGACATTGAAAATTAAATCCTTGAAATGTGGGTATCTAGTCCGGAAAAGGAGGCTCACCTTTTTTTGTTAGTGGTACCTTTCAAAATGATTAAGGTTCAAGGATACCATAAAATAATATTAATATGACTTTCAATGGTGTGAAATGAAGTTCGACTCAAATAGTGTTATTTTTTATTCTTTTTTTTTTTTTAATTTCATTTCAATCGTTTTAAAATTTATCTTAAAAATTTGAACTGTAAATTTTAAAATATAAGTCATTTTTAAAAATTATTATGTAACAGGAGGTAAAACCATTTAAAATAAAAAATTCTAATTCTGTGAAAAGTTTAACCAAACTTTCAAGTTACTTGTAATTGTGGCACATAGGCAATGAAATAAAAGAATAATTTAACTTTTAAGTAATTATATACGTAAGAATATAAATTTGATAATTATTTAATAATGCAATTTATTATAGTTAAAATTAAGTTCTAATTGTTGTGAAAAAATTTTCAAGTTATTAAAGATATAAGTTAAAGGGTTCAATTGATAAAATTAAAATTTAAAATTGAAGGACTATGTTGACAAAATTTGATTCTCAATGTTATCAAATCCCAGCTCCCCTTTACTATATTAGAGCTTTGCATAGTTTCTAATATGAATAATTTTAGAGTTATAAAGAAATGTATATAAAAAGTGTACAAAGTATTTGATTTAATATAATTTGATCGAAATTTGTAAAACTTAACGCTAAAAATAATTGGATTAGTAAAAATACTTCATGTAATCTTTTGTGCACTTTTCTTTATAAAATTTTTGTGACTATAACATTGCTCTTCTGATATTAGTTAACCACTCGCTCAGGTTTTTTTTTTTAATCTTTCTAAGTTAAAAAAAGATGATGATAAACTCCCTTACATTTAGTGAAAGTTTCTTGGATTTTTTTCTTTTTAAATTAATGTTTCACTTTTTATATAATTTTTTTGAAATAATATTTTTTAAATTTTATTCGATTTTAACGTATATTTTGGTGAACCCATGTGAAATCTTATGCTAGGCATTAATGCAATAATTGATTAGAAGGCCGTCAAATGTTATATGTAGACGATCAATTTGGATTCTCTGTGTTAAATGTTATTTTATTTTTTAAAAATTTTATTTTAATAATTAAAGTTTAATCTTAAAATTTTAATTACATTTAATTGAGATATTAATAAGATGCATATATTTTTTAGACGTAATAAAATAAAAAATAAAATATCATCTAAAAATTGAGAATTCCAATTCAGGTGACCGACGGTAAATTGAATAATTAGAAGCAACTCCGCCGACAGGGTTCGTCTTCCACATCGGGTCCACTTCACCTATCAACAACAATTCTCGTTGGCGGGAGAGAAAAAACAAATTTTGGCACTCATATCTTATGGGTTTGAATTGTGAATTAAAAGTTTTTTTTTTTTTTTTTTAAATGGAGGTTTAGAGAAATATAAGGATCTTACAAAAGATTGTTTTAATTTCAATTTGATCATAAAAAAAATGGATGAAAATTAACGAGATTGACGATAATTCCAAGAAAAAATTTCACCTGCGCGCGGCTCAATTCCGAAATTCCTATACCACACAGAATTTTCCTAATTAACCCTCCCTTTCAGTGATTATTAAGTCAAATTTAAAAGTCCTAATTCAAGGAAATAAATGTTTTAATTAGTGGGCTAAAAATATATATATAGTTACTGATTTAATTAGGTTTAATTAGAAATAATTTAGCATGGAAGTGGTAGCTAGCTAATACGACATAACTTATAATCCAAACAAGCCCGCCCATGTGGATTTATATATTTCCTAATTGGAACTGAAATTGGAACGCCTATGGTTAATTATTTAGTCAGAAGTTGGAGTTTCGAAGATGATGTTGTAGCTAGCCTAGCTAGCTAGGGGTTGCATGCAAGAAGTACAAAAAGGAAAGATAAGAATCTGCTCAAATTGTCGGTTTGAAGCCAATGAATTTGGATTTTAACATATACTACTCATACATACATAGATAGATAGATCCAAAAGCCACCACATGTGCAGGTGGGGGACCTTTGTATATTCTTGGCTTCTTTCTTTAACTCCATTTCAAAGATGCATGCCTTGTGTGCTGGTATATCCTTTTGTCTTCACCGTAAATTCTTAATTTTGCATAAATTTACTGACAAAAATATCAAGTTGGTTCCTAACCTATTGATTAATTATATAAGTAGTACTTAACGTATTTTTTTTAAGGTCAAATACACGAACCATATAAAATTATCATATTTAATTGATCACTAAATCGAAATTGGAAGAGTTGACCATCTTCTACGTGGCGCTGATTTGGCACTTACATGGCATACAAATTGGGGGGAAAAGATTAAAAAGACACTATTACCCTTTCTTTATTTTTTCACAATCCATAACCACTTACCACCACCACCAGCACCTCAACCTAACCACCACCACCATCATTTCCTCCTCTCCGACACCATCAGTAGGAACATCGAAAGAACACCACCACCACCATCACCTTAACCTAACCACCACCACCACCACCACCACCCTAAGACAAAACAACTAAGAGCTTAAGAAATTCAATTATCAACTAAAACTCAGATCTGGCCAAGAACAACATATTCAAAATTCATAGAAACAATTAACCAAAATCCAAATCTGGCTGTCATTACAAAACTACTATCTCAGGCGAAATGGCTGCTCTATCCTTACAAAACCACCACCATCATCATTAAGAAAACATCTTCCAAAAAGAAACAATCAAGTCTCTTAATCAATCACCACCAACCCATTTACTTTCTTCTCTAATTGATTCATTTGCCCCTACAGTCATTTGATTTGTTCGAGTAAATCGAAACAAGTATCTAACCATTCCCACCCCGAAATAAGAATCAAAACTAGATCTGGGTTCCTGGATTAAATCGAAAATCAGATCTGGAGATGGAGGGTTGAAGATGACGATAAAGAAGGTGAAGAGGGCGTTGGAGATGACACTATCAGGCATTTTAATTTTACCTACCCATATATCTTCCTCCCCCATGATCTCTCTGTTCCCCTTCTTCTTTCAATAGAGGAACGGCAGTAGGGCCTTGGCAATGGCAAGATCTGGGCTTTCAAGAACGTCAACAATCTGGATTGTCTTCTCGGATGCTTTGGCCGCCGATCAATAATAAAAAGAAGAAGAAAGAGAGCAAATCACATATCTATACTTCAGAGACGGAAAAAAAAAAATAGAAACACCATTGGTTGTTGTGGCTCCGGCGATGGTTGAAAATGAAGTTGATTGTGGCGCTTTTGATGTTGGGTTGCTGTGGTGAGTGAGATTGGGGATGGATAAAAGAGAGGAAGGGGCGGTGATGGTGAGTGAATACGTCTGGTGGGGAACGGATTAGTGTGGTGGGGTGAGTTTTGGTCGGAGAGGGGAGGGATGAGGTGGTGGACGTGATTGGTCGTGCCTACGAGGAGCTGGGTGGGTACGGAACATGAGAAGGGGGAAGGGGGTAACGTTTTTTCTTATTTTTGGACAACAGTGTAAGGCTCAGATCACAAGTTCAATTTGGTTCGATATGGTAATAGACGGTACTGTTTAAAATATGAGATGGAGTAGATGGAGTATATGAGTTTTTTTGCATAAATGTCTATTTTACCCTTGGATGTGAAAGGTTGAATGTAATTTATAATATTTAAATGTGATGTGAAAGGTTTGAATGTGAGGAGAGAATTAATAAAAGAGGAGAGAGAATGTGATGTGAAATGTTTGAATTGATTTATGTGAGTGTATAGGTATAGGGGTAGTAGATGGAAAGTAAAATTAAAGGAGTGTGATATTTGTGTGTGATATTTGATATGTGATCAGATATATACCGTATACTCCATATTTCCATATTCAACCATATTCCACTTGTGATCTAAGCCTAAGTCTACTGTTTTGCCCTTCTAAAATTGCCACATCAGACATAATATTTGGTCAACTCTTCCAATTTAAATTTAGGGATCAAATTTGGTTATATTTGATAGTTCAAGTATTTGACCTACAAAAAAAAATAAATTAGGGACTACTTATTTAAATATTGGTCTATAGGTTAGGGACCAACTTGATATTTTTGCTAAATTTATTTCATATTAATTAATGGGTTTTTTTTTATCATTTTATGCCCTAAATTTTTGATGGGGTTTAAAATAGACACCAATGTACCAAAATAATTAATTTAGGCCATGACATTTTATTTTTGTTTCAATTATGGACTTTTTGGACAGTTTCGTTAGAAACTTAATGAAATTGAACTCACGTGCATAACACGTGAGTTTTTAAGGATTTTTCTATCAATTTTCCCCGAATAAGTTTAGAGACTAAACTGAAATTTAAAAAAAAAAAATAGGAAAAAAAAAACAACCCAACTCCTCTTCCCGCCCTCCAGTACACCTCCATCCTAGCTGATTATTACACACACAAATCAAACAAACAAAAAAAACTCCCACCACCGTTAGGGGTGGAAAAATAATACCAATTGCCCTACCGTATCCTACCGAAAATTACCAAAAAATCTCTATCGAAAAATTGTCCTACCATTACCGTACCGAAATTTTTGGTAGGGTAATGGTAATGAATAGCATTACCACGGTATTACCATTACCGTACCGAACTAGAGATAATTTAGTAATTTTACATTTATATTACATAAAATTAAAAAAAAAATCAATTGACATATTGTATTCTTACACACTAACATTTAAAAAAATCTTAAACCATAATCTTACTATCTCTTCAATATTTCAATTGAAAATTTATGATTTTGTAATGTTGATATTTATATGATTGAGTAAAATTTTGGCCTCTTAAATTTGTAAT
>JAOWAN010044776.1:0-14657 GCA_028566635.1 Lobelia cardinalis | reverse complement strand
GTCAGTCGCTGTATAGCGACTGACTTGTCAGTCGCTATTCAGTCAGTCGCTATTTGGCTGTTTTCTAGTAGTGAAATGAGACAGAAGATCTGAACTCTTAAGGATACCCTAACGCATCGGGTCTTTGTGTATCAACCCCTTTAATGAAGGATTTTAACCGATTCCTTGTTCTGATATAATATTTTAAACAAACATGATCGCACATGCACTCCGCCCGTTAGTTTTCGACGTTTTTCGTCCAAAAAGGCCTGGTTTGCTACAATTTTGCAACATCAGGACCCAAATCACCAACTTTGGAACCTGAGGGCTCAAATCGCCAAAGTGGTCAAACATTGGGGCCTAAAATGCCAATAACCCTTTAGAATATCTAGGAAGTTTTTACACATATTTTCCTAAATTACCCTCTTACTTTTTCAACTACCAATAATCATTAATTACATTTTATCTTTTCTCTCATTAATAAAGAGAGACTATTTAATGAGGATAAATTTGTTAAATATAAATTATTTCTTAATATATGTGCAAAAGTCTAAAAGGACCACTATTGTGGAACGGATGGAGTAACTAACAATGGCTAATTTATGTATAGTTAGTCGCAATACACAAAACATTTCTTCCCTACCAAGAAGCATCTTGTTTATATCGTGCATTTACGGAGATATGGGGAGGTGCTGTTGAAATTTCGTTAATTCAAGTAAACAACGCTAATGATGGACAAGACACTTACAAAGCACATGTATTTACATTTTCGAATGAGATAGAAGTTTAACTCTGAGCTCTTCCTAGCAATCGCTAAGTTTTGACATTTAGGACAATAATAAATTTTGACATTTAGGTTATTAATATGTAGAAAATTATATGGATCTTAATTATTTCCCATGTGTATGTATAAAGTACTGATCATTAAAATGACGAGTGATGACCGTAACTGATTATATAACCGTTTCGTGCCTAGTCATAATGGTTTTTCACAAGAGTTCGTTAGAAAGGTAAAGCACTTCATCAAATTGGAAAACTATATGTATGTGGAGAAACTGCATTGTCCATGTTTAAAGTGTAAAAACAACAAGTTTGAGAGCTATGAGCTAGTGTGAAAAAGCGTTGTAACATAAGGGGTAAAAACTTAGTGGGTTAATGTGTAAAAGTGTTATAATATAAGGGGGTTAATGTTATATGACGTGATTAATGTGTTTTATTGTTTGAATATTGGCATGAGGCTATATATGGAGTTGGCACTGTCGTACCTGACGAGACCTTCAAGATGGCATATGGTAGGGTGTTCCCCGACGGTTCTTATCGATGCAATGCATACCAGTATGCTGATGCATTTGTGAGTATAAATTTATTTATATTTTTTATATTAATTTAAATTTTATTCTTTATATCTAGATTGTTATTTAAAATTTATTTATTATTGTTATATTGTAAGCTAATTATGAGCAGCATTTAGAGCATGCTACCCAGTCAGTTCCTGACTCGTGTCGATAGCAGACTTTCGTTGACTGAGGCTTTTGGTCTCCGAAGTGACAGATCGCGTGAGGATCTCGTTGTCGAAATTGGGATCCGGATCGATAGATACTTGAAATTTCACCCCATGTTCGACCCGGGCCCTCGTCCTTCCAGATCATAGGTCCTGATTCGTCGTAGTTAGATGCTTTATAGATCATTTTGCAATGCCAAGAGCGGGTGAAGCAGATGACGAAGGACCAACGTAGGTCGGAAGAATAGAATCGTTTGATGCATTGCTCTATGAAAGGATTAAATTTTTCGAGAATTTTGCTAAAAACATAATACAAAATTATTTTGTTGATTCACTTCAAAATTTGTTTTATGTATATAGTAAAATTTCAAATGTACTATATTAGGAGGAGTTCGAATTTTATATTTCAAATAATGTATTATTTTCGGTCACATATATCTAAATTTCATTTTAATCAATTAAATTTGGGTAATTTGCACCGTCACTCCCTGTGGTTTGGCCAATTTCTAATGCCCTTCTCGTAGTTTGACCATTATACGGTTCCTACTCCTTCTACTAAATTTATCCTTCTTGTAAGGATGACATGGTTATTTTAAAAGCTAGTTCATCAACTATAACTTTTTCATTTATTTTTATAGTTTTTCTATTATTATTTTTAAATGTATTAATTAATATAAATGGTTATAATTATATTAAATATTAATATAAATTCAAAGAGAAATTCAAACCATAATATTAACGGTAAAGAGGGCAAAACTAATAAAATATTAATTATTAATAAATAATGACATGAATTTGATTTTTTTTCTTTTTATCATTTAATTTAAATATTAATACATTCTAAAAAAATAGATTTAAAATTAAATAAAAAGCATATGTCCCTCCCCCTTCTTCATTCTTATTTTGATTTACTTTTTTTTTGTAGTTTCTAAATTTAATATTTTCTTAAAAAAATTAATTTTCACACGAGTATAATAAAAACTTGTATTTTTTATTTAATAAATAAATCCTTTCTTTAAATAATAATAATTATTTATTCATATAATAAGAGATAATTCCGTTTTAATACAAGTATTTTACTAGTTTTAATTTAGTTGTTTAATTTTTTCTTTCACATTTTAATTAAAGAATATAAATAAATTATATTCACAATATCCATTTGCACCCACCTTCAATTTGAATGTGTCCATAAATTTCATTTTACATAAAATATCATGTATATGGATACTTTCGAACAAGACGAGTACAAATTACGTAGCTTTTAATTTTTACAATAACATTTAAAATTTAGTTTCTTAAAATTTGGTCTCATTTTCTATTTTAATTTAAATATTTTTAATTTCATATTAATATTTATGTTACTAATTATATTAACGAATCTAATTTATGAATATTTTAGGAAAAAAATTAATATTGGCAATGATTTGATTTTTTTTTACTTTTGCATTATGTAGATATTTACTTTATTTATTATTAATAATGTTAATTAATTTAATTAAATAATAATAGCATATAAATTATAAATAAAGAATGAAATAATTTATATTTGATAATTAAAATTTAAAATGACTATGTTACCCTTACAATAATGATGAATTTAGATAGAAGAGATAGGCACCGTATAATAGCAAATTGGCCAAATCGCAGGGGGTTGTGGTACAAATTACCCATTAAATTTTGATCCTAAACTTTAAATTCTAAATTTTAAACAATTAATTAGATACATATTGTTTTCAAAATCTATATCACGATATGATAAGAGATAAAATACCATTAGGATAGAAAATCTCTCTCAAAAAATGTGGGTTCAAATTTTTTATTTTAAATGGTGTTATATTTTATTTTATATTTTTTAAAAATTACATAGCAATCATTTAAAATATAAAAATTTAATTTTAATTTTTAAATTATTAATTAATTTAAAATATATGTCATTTTTGAAAGTCAGACGATTAGACGAGAGTACGAGACAACATTTTTATTGTACGGAAAAAATTGGGCAGATAATAAATTGAGTACATTCCCAAACAGCATTTAGATTCCATCCTCTCCCTCGTCAATTGCAGCATTCCAAAAATTTGTTCAAAAATCTTAGCCATCATTGACCTTTACCGCAACTGATAAACTACCATTGACCAGTGAATCGGAGGAGATGTCGGCGCCGGAGATAGCCGCATTCATAGAGCAGTTAGGGGAGCTTGATCGTGTAAGGAAAGAGCAAGAGGAAATCATCCTCGAGATCATCAAGGTCCACAAGAAGCTCCAATCCTGTGAGCCCCACATTACCCAATTCATTCATCTCTGATTCATTGCCACTTTGTTTTTACAGTATTTTAATTACTTTTGTATAGTCAAGATAATATTCTTAAAAGTTAAAACATATTTAGGGCAGAAATAGTGATCCATACATAGGCTGTTAAATTGTTATAAAGAACAGTTTCTTTTTCCACGCGTTTCTTTATATTTGCTTATATTAAATTGAATCCACTAGTCAAGCATTATTTTGAATGGTTATAGACCTGCATTGTAGCTTGTTAGGACAGATAAAAATTGGATTACTAATATTTTTGTTAAGGAAACTATTTGCGTTAGCTTAAGAATCAAAGGTTTTATGCTGGTCGTTCATGGTTCTTTAAGTGATCAAAATGGATTAGTTACCTAATTAGTGTTTCAATTATAAACGCTGTTTGGGAATGTGCTCGGTTTATGAGTTACATCTAGCATTTTCCTCTGTTTAGAGCTTGTGTAGCTTTGCAGCGGGTTTAAGGAATTCTATCCTATTAATTTTATCGGTTTAGAGTTTGTATGGCTTGACGTACTGTGATACCCCATATTCCCACATCGGGTAAAAATGGGAATTTCGTGTGGCTTATGAGGTTGTCCCTACTACCACATAGCACCAACTTATCCATGGATTTTTGGGTGGGCTAGTGAACCCT
Source organism: Lobelia cardinalis (assembly GCA_028566635.1). NCBI lineage: Eukaryota > Viridiplantae > Streptophyta > Magnoliopsida > Asterales > Campanulaceae > Lobelia > Lobelia cardinalis. The sequence goes on along the minus strand of JAOWAN010044776.1, from coordinate 10,238 downwards.
TAATGCTCGGCGGGCTAGTGGACGGGCAACGTGATGGACCTGGTTTTCGGACTCGGGGCGTTACACGTACTATTCAAAATGATATTGTTTCTTAAGATAACTAAAAAGGTCAAGTCTTGATTGCATGTTTATAATGTGGAATGTGGACCCAGTGTGCGGACACTATAGTTATAGGATTCGTTAGAGAACTTAGAGTCATGCTTAATCCATTGGGCGTCAGTTTATTTGACACTAATATTATTAAGTTCCGTGGTTGATTTAGTTTTTTTCTAGAAAGTCTGCTGATTTATTTCACTGTAAGTTCAGCAGTGCACAAGCTAGAGGGAAAGCTGGATACACAATGTCAATTTTTGGGATGGTTTCTATCATTTGTTCAAATGTTGGAATTGGTTTTCTTCAACATTCAATGTAAAGGACATGTTTGTTAAATGTAATGCATCAATGCACTAGCAAAAGAAGAGGCAGTATCAACTCACTAACAAGCCACGCCCATATCAGAGTAAGATGTTGATACAGTATTTTAAGGATAGAGAAATGACTTCTTGGTGTTTTTCTATTTTTTTTGTGTAATCAGCATGGACTTACCTTTGAAAAATGACCTTGTTGAAGATAAAGAGAGAATCTTTTAGTGATTTTTTGTGTGGGAATCAGCATAGTGATTTATTACCTTTGAAAGATGCCCTTGTTGGTTAAAGTTGTTTGTATGGAATAAAAACTTCTATTGGAGACTGAGCAGGATAGCTGATTGAATAAATTTAGAGCGGGTTTACCTTGCCTGTGAAAGTTGGCCCTAGATAGATTTGGAACACAGTGGCAAGAGGACTGGTAGAGGCCGAGGGATTTTACTGGCTGAACTTAAAGAACATTTTGGGAATTGTGGATCTACTTAGTTGATGGAAGACAGTTAGACTGTTTAAGGTATATTAATGAATAAAAGCAGTATTAAGGGGCTGTTCCCGGGAGTACGAATACTAGCCGATCAAAAGGTTTTGGCCACAAGATAAAGCAGTTGTTAGATATTGACATTGTCTACACATTATAACATCATCTTACAGCCATAGTTTCATCAATATTACTCCCTTCATCCCAAAAGAAGAGCTACACTTCAGTTTTTTTTGGTCAATTTGATATTTTTGTTCTTCAAACGGAAATTTGATATGATTTTTTTAAAAAAATCTGAAACACATGCTGTATGGTACTTTAGTTTAGTTTCCGACACTTATAGTTTCATTTTCTTTAACTAAATAAAAAATGTTAAATAGCAATAGAATGTAGGTCAAATTGACCAAAAAAAAGTACCCCCTCCGTTCCAATTTAAGTGTCCTACTTTGAATAGCACAAAATTTTTGGAGAATGTTTGATCTACAAAATGAATGACCAAAGGAGTTTAGTGGTGGGCCCAAGATACTCTATTTTTTTCCATAAAGAGAAAGCAGACACTTATTTTGGAACATCCAAAAATAGAATAGTGGACACTTAAAATTGTAACAGAGGGAGTATATCCATCATTCGGATGGAGGGAGTACATTGCAGTTTTTTAACTATCATGATTGTGAAATCATTGTTGGATGATCCTATGTATTATGTACCTCCTACTTGGGTTGTTATTTTAATTGTTATGAAACTTACAAACCTTTGCATGTGCACCAGTAAACTTTTTTATTTTATTTTGATCAGCCTCCACCAGTAAATTGATTCAGTCATTTTGCCATTCACGGGAGCTTTTATCTGTCATATGGCTCAAGTTTAAAATCATTTAATCTTGTTAGTGGAATTTATGCTCCCTGAGCTCAATGGATGGATTATTGTCTACCATTTAGGCCAACTGGAAGTTTCCATCACATGGTGAATCCCAGGCTTCGTTCGCCTAATGAATCACATGAGTATCTACTCCATATTGAACTAGCTTATGCTTCAGAATCTCTGCTCTCTCATAAGATTGGCATCATAATCAGCGACTACTGCTTATATGTGCTTGTTTTTGTGAAGTTCTCCTTTAGAAACCATCTCTCAAGTCGACCCATGTGTATGGCTGTGTATAATGCTTAATCAAGTACTGAAATGTAGTGTGAACAACACAGATTTGGAAGATCTATGTTTTCCTTCTTGTGAAGTTGGAAACCAGACTACTTTATGATTTCACATGACTCCATTAACATTCTATTTGTACATACATGAATGCCATTTCTTCTGTTGCATACATGACTCAATATGCTATTTACTTACGTGCCTGCTATTGCCCTGAGAGATCATATGCATGATACGTTGCGTGTTGATGCAGCTCCGGAGGTGGTTGAGAAGCCCGGAGATAATTCACTGTTGAGGCTTAAGATGATGTTCATTCAAGCGAAAGAAATGTCAGAAAGTGAATTGAGGTAAGTCTTAGTCGATGCCGTCCATGGAAGTTCGGAAAAAAAACCCTCCCTGTTAGTGTTTTCTGTAGATATAGGGATGTTGGTCCTGGGTATTTGCTTGATTATGTTCGGCTTTTTCAAATCTTCATTACTTATTTCTGGGCATGATCTCTTCTTTGAACTCATTAATCGGAAAGTTGCTTCCATTACTTGTAAAGTATATTGCATATATTCTTACCACACTGTTGTTTTTGTTCTTGACGGCAGTATATCCAGTCAGCTTTTAGGTCAACTGAACACCCTGAGGCCTTCTGGATCAGGACAACAACGACGAAGGATTGGTGAGTGCTAAAGTCCATCTACCGAATTTTGTTGTATTTAACCAAGTGCTGGTTGTAGGCGTTGCAATTAAATACTCCACCTGATATCAAATAAGTGTAATATTTGTTTTGTGTGATTCAAAAAAAGTGTTTTCAAAAATTTTGTTTTTGGGAATAAAAAGGAAGGTCGTTGTCCTCAAGTTTTTTGTGGACACATGCATATATTATTTGTGTCCACAAATTATTTCTTTTAATTGAGTCTGGTGGTTTGTCTAAAATTGTGTGTCAATTCAAACTAGACCCCAATTTAGGACAGGAGAGAGTATCTGTCATCGCAATACCGTTTGCTACTGTTATATCTCTTGGCGCACGTGGTATTAATTTCCTTGCCTATGGTCTAGTCATTACATGCCTTTGCCCTATAGCATAAGGGGTGCTAGATGACCAATGTACTTTTACTTGGGATAGTTTAAATACAAATCACTCCCTTGTGCAGTTGTGCTGTCCTCTAGTTCCTGTTGATTACCTGATGCCTGGGAAGAGTTGATACCTCAGCTTGGGGTTAAGTTGGATGCTCTAAGCGCAAATACCTCCTTTTGTAAGACTTGCTAGAAGAAGGAATTTGACTTCTGACGAGCACCCAATTTATTCGCTAGACACATCCCTCTTGTCCCGCAAACGGTGTATCACCACTATGACCAATTCATGGAAAGGACCAATTGGATGGAGCTCAATTCTCAATAACTGAATGTTTAGAGTAGGATTTTTCATATCCTGCAACTTTATTTCATTTGAATTAGTGACCGTTACTATATATATAGTTTGGGGTCTTGGGTTATAACTTGTATTGGGAGGTTTAATGCTCGGGGCACAATTCAAACAAGTCCAGCAGGCAAGATTTTTGGACATCGGTTATCCTGTGTTATTTTATTTTCGTACTTTTTAGTTAGCCTGTAGATTTTCTGTTCATGTTTGTTGTACGTCAACCACTGAGACACTGCAACTGAAAAATTTGATGAGATGAAATTTATTTTCTGCTCTTCATGTGCATCCTTCGCTCTTTTTATATTAAGCCTTTTCCTCTAGAAGGTATGTCATCAAAAGTCTATAACTTTGAGATTTGTTCCAAACTTTAATTTGTTGGCAGTGTCTAATTCCGGAATCAATTTATTTGGTATGGACTTAATAGTTTGCACGTGGTAGGCAAGGGTTGTCTGGCACTATAGTGGAATCATTTTTTTATTTTTTTTTGGAAATAGTTACTGTTCATAGTTGATGTATGTATACATGTCTAATAATTGAATTTAATGCATTTCATGGCTTAGATTCTACTGCTTTCAACCAAGTAATTGGGATAAAAGTTGAGGTGAGTTGAGTTGAGACTATACTGCTACTAGTGCATTTCTCGAACTTCGTATGCATTATTTATGAAGCTATACCGTCTTCTGGTTAAAGATCTAATGGGCATCCTTATTCTGCAGAACCTAATGAGCAAAAAAAGAAAAGAATGAAAGCTGATTCAGATGGCCCCAGGGTTTCTCCTGCAGTGCGAAGCCATCTAGATGCTCTTGCAAGTTTGAAGGGTGAACAGGTAGGAGCTGACATCTACCTTACGTTTAGTGTCACGTGTAGCAGCTCTCTTTCGCTCTTGGCCTAAGCACACTTTGCCCTATCCTCCATTTAAGCAGTTTATATAGTTTCTTAGCTCATGTATATGTAACATGTAATATATCTCATTATCTCTCAGGTTGCAGCTAGAGTCCGACAGGAAGATGCTGATAAAGATGAGTGGCTGATTGTCAAAGTAATTCATTTTGATAGGGAAACAAGAGAGTAAGTTTCGTTATAGCTCATGTGAGAATGTGCTCTCAGATTTTTGTTTTTTTTACTAGTCTTGGTGAATTATTATATGCATATGCATATATATATATATATATATATATAGGAGGTGATCTACTAAAAACCTTAAATAATTAAGAACTCTAAGAACCAATCTAGATCATTAAATTAAGAAAATTAATGGTTGTGATTACATAAATTTTTTAGAGACAATAGAAAATGTGCGGTGGCATGAGAGTAATTTCATACAAAAATCAGGGAGCATTTGCTCCTTGAATTGTAATCGCAGGAGTCCTGATGCAAGGCATATTTACAAAGAGTTAATAATAAATATAGTGGTTTTTTTCACCATCCCTTTTAAATGCTCATATCTCATGATCTAAAATTCGAAATTAAAATTTGATTGCGAATTCTTGTTTGAAATTAAATTATCTTTCAAACAAGATCAATGAAGATTCTATTTCGAATATTTTTTTTAGTCGAACAATGAACCATGAAATTTACAACTGTGAACCATGAAAATTACAATTATGAATCATGAAATTTACAATTGTGAACCATGAAATTAACACTTTGAACCATGAAATTTACAATTGTAAACCATGAAATTAAAACTTTGAACCATGAAATCAATATCGTGAACCATAAAATTTACAACCGTTAATTATGAAATTTACAACTTTGAACAATGAAATTAGAACCGTGAACCATGAAATCAATATCGTGAATCATGAAATTTACAACTGTGAACCATGAAATTAATATCGTGCACCATAAAATTTACAACTGTGAACCATGAAATTAAAAACTATGAACCATTAATCATGAAATTTACAACTGTGAACCATGAAATTAATATCGTGAATCATGAAATTTACAACTGTGAATCATGAAATTTACAACTTTGAACCATGAAATTAAAATTGTGAACCATGAAATTTTCAACTGCGAACCATGAAATTTATATCGTGAACCATGAAATTTACAACTTTGAACCATGACATTAAAACTTTGAACCATGAAACTTACAACCGTGAACCATAAAATTAAAACTATAAACAATGAAATTAATATCGTGAATCATGAAATTTACAACTGTGAACCATGAAATTTATAACTTTGAACCATGAAATTTACAACTGTCAACCATGAAATTAAAACTGTGAACCATGAAATTACAACTGTGAATCATGAAATTAAAATTTTGAACCGTAAAATTTACAATTGTGAACCATGAAATCAATATCGTGAACCACGAAATTCAATTTTCCAGTGAAAATAGCATGAACTAAGTATTGTACAACTGTGCACCACGAAATTAATACTGTGAACCATGAAATTTAATTTGTAAAGGAAAAATAGATTTCATGGTTCACACTACTAATTTCATGGTTCACAGTTGTAAAAATAAATTCATGGTTCACCGTATTAATTTCATAGTTCATAGTTGAATTAAAAAAATCATCAAAATATATTCTTCATGGATCTTGTTTGAAAGAGAATTTAATTTTGAACAAGAATCTGTAATTAGATTTTAATTTCGAATTATAGATCATGAGATATTTTATTTTAAAGTAAATCACATTTTTTAAGGAGAGAGAAAATCTGGTACTTAGATAAATATACCTGTACTTCTAATTTATTACAAAATTACCACCCATTGTTGTCTTTCTTTAATTTAATCTTAACCAATCAAATACTTAGATCTAAGGGCTCTTAAAGGTTCCTAGGTTCTCAATTTATTTGTGGTTCTCATTTGATCACCTACACCTACACCTACCTATATATATATATTTATATATATATATATATATCTGTGTGTGTATGTAAGTTACTAGAATAATCGAGTTTATATTTTGGCTTTACCAGATTGATTCAGTTGTTGTTATGTTTCCTTACACTTTCCCGTTTATATACCTATCCAAACACAAATGTCGATGAGTTTGCTGTCTGCAAACCTCGTCAATTGGATAAATTCTACAGTGTCTTACCCTTCAATAATATTGTTGCTTAGTTTTTGCCATGTGTTTGTCTTTGGGCTTCTTGTGTTATCTAGCATTTTTCTTTGTTAGAACATTGAGAAGCATTTTCTGGTGTAGCCATTTGAATCTATAAACTCAAGTTCCATTCCATTTTGGTGGAGATCGGTGAAAACATATAGATATCTACTTAGAATTGATTTTCATTCAGCAGAATGAATAAAAAAAAATTAGTATGAAGGTTGTGTGTGTCTTTTTTTTTGGAGTGTAAGATGGCTAAGCATATTCCATACTCATTAGGAATTTCAGAATTCAGTTTATTTATGTTTTTGATCTAATTAATCTGTGTCCATATGATACATTGTTGTTTGCAGATTTGAAGTGCTTGATGAGGAACCTGGCGATGATGAGGAACCTGGTGGTCAGAGGTACATTTCCACATACTAAATTATAACCCTGCATTCTTCTTTCTTAATATTATGCTTAGACATGTTCAAATTGCTTGTCTAATTCACATAGTTTCCATCATCTTGTGGTTTTTGGTTATAGCCTTGCACCCAAAAAAGTATACTCTAATCTTAGTTTCACTAGCAAACTGAACTTCTTATTATAGTTTTTGTGTTTACCTGATGTGAACTCACACGAGCTGTCTTGTGTGCGGTATGCCAGCCCATAGTCAAGCATGGATATAAGTGCAAGTGTTTGATTAATCTATTTACACTTCAGGACATAGACTGTCAAAATACTGCAGTTTCTAACGTTCTTCCTCTCACTTAGTTTTCTGGATGCAGTTATATTATATTTTTTACATCTTTTTGACAGTCAAGAAAAACCTCACACGTTTATTATGAGATGTCTGTCTAATTGAAGTGTCCCTACTAGGGATGTTGCAGGATTTGAATCCTAGGGGGTCAAGATATTTGTAGAGAATCAATTAATAAAATATTCAAAAACAAATAATAATAATAAGCATATATTTCTCTCTTGCAATCAATTATGTTTTTGGTTCATGCTGCCGTGGCTGGACTGGTAGATGGAGAAATTTCACATAGATAAATTTTGAAAACCAGTTATGTGAAAGATGTCCAATTCATGTCAGTTCTATCTCCAAACATCATTTTGGCTACACATGGATATCCTGCACATCTGATAAGACTGCATCATGCAATGTTTTTTATAAATCATTGGTCATTTTGCATCTGATTATAGTCATCGGATCCCAATCCTTAATGTGCTTGGTTTACCCATCAGTTGGTACCTGAACTTCAGTTTTGATTTAGTTTTAGTCCTAGTAATGCACTAGTGACTAAGCATTTTTATATATATTCATAGGCTTGCCTCATTATTCCGTAAATATTCAAGGATTTTTATGATTGTTCTGATGCTCGATCTTCTTGTACGAGTTCAGTTACTCGTGTGCTGAGGTTATGATGATTAATTTTCATGCATGTACAATCTAGTTGAAGGTATTACCTCATCTGACTTGTGGATTCTTTATCTATTTGTGATCTAGGAAATACAAGTTGCCTATCTCACATATTATACCTTTCCCCAAACGAAATGATCCCGCAACTACTCAAGAATTTTCTCCTGGAAACCATGTATTAGCAGTTTATCCAAAAACGACTGCATTGTATAAAGCTACTGTAGTCAATACCCGCAAGGTAAATGCCCATCCCTTATCTTGTGTGTGCTACAGTTGGTCCATCCTTTGGTTTGACTCCCTGCATTCCCGAGTACATGCCCACTTTCTACTCAGCATACACTGAAGTGTTTCAACAATCCACTTGCCCATTAGTTTTCTATTATTCAATTTTTTCCTGGGCTCAAATTTCAATTTAAACTACTTATGTTAAAATATTAAATATTCCCTTTGTTCCCTCGCACACAAAAAAAAAAAAAAATATATATATATATATATATATGTGGTCTATTTTACAAGTCAAAACTTTTTAAAATTATATCTTGCTTAACTTATACTCCCTTACCCAAATTGGGACTTTGAATTATAATTTGTGTGTGTGTGTGTGTGTGGAAGGGGGGGGGGGGGGAGGGATTGGATGTGTGAGATTGTTTACCTTCCCCTAATGCTTGCCATTTAGAAACTTGACAAGTTATTTGAGTTCTAAGGGGTGTATATGATTTAGAATATATTGAAAATGTGGAACTAACTTTTATTTGCATTTTTTGGCTGCCTCTTGGTGTTCTTAACTGTGTCAAACAATCTGCAGAAGAAAACTGATGAGTAAGTAACTTTCCTACGCTTCAATTTCTATGTTTTGCATTTTTGAGAAGAAAGTATTTGGAAATAATGGAAGATGAAGCACAATGTTAGCTCATTATGCTTTTAGATATTTTTTAAGGATAAATGCAAGTGACTTGATTTGAACACCAGTCCCAAACCCGAAGCTTAGTCTTAAGCTCTTAGAAAGAGTTCCAACAATACGTATCATGTTTTCACATGCTATATTACCATTTTTAAGCCTCCATCTATAAACCAGTTGACTTGTGGTAGAATGGTCCAAAGATTCTTCTTTATCGCTTGGAACTTGCAAGGCTACTAACCTTGATTCATTGAGTCTACACATATAGAGAGCTTGTCATGATACCATATTAAATCGGGAATCTATCTCAAAACAAATTGGCTTAGAGATCCAAAATCCTTATACATTGCTTGCAAGATTACTAGTCACCCAACGTGGGTTTAGAGTCTCTTTAACATTCGGGAAGGATCATACCCCAGACTTCACACCTGGTAACACCCATAACTACCAGTGACGATCCTTGGGGCTAAGTTGACTTTTCAAGTGAAGTAAGTCAAGCTTGTTGTTTGAGAAATTTACATTTCGTTTTTTGGTTGGCCAGTTACCTTTTGGAATTTGACGACGATGAGGAAGAAGATGGGTCCTTACCTCAGAGGGTAGTCCCATTCTACAAGGTGGTTACGCTCCCAGAAGGGTATAGACAGTGAGCCTATGTTGTCCCCCCCTGGCTGTTTATAGGTCGTTGATGTGCAGTATATAGAGCTACATCTCTCAACACTCACGAAGTTACCCCATTTATCTTTAGAAGGATTATATGTACTTCCTCTCTCATTTTCAGTTGGAAGAAGCTGTTCGTCGTTGGTGTTCTACATCTAAATTACGGATCATTTTTTTTTAATTTCTTTTTTCCGTTTTCTTTTTCGCCACTTAATTAAATATTAGACCGAAGGAAGGTGCAGAGTTGCTTGATGAGATGGATTACGTTGAAACATGTTATAATAACATTTTATGTTTCCTCAATTTGAAAAGAGGAAGAACAACACTCCCTTCCCTCTGTTCCAAAAAATAAGTGCTTACAATTTTGAGGTTTTATCCATTTCTCGTATGCATGTTCCCATCGGGAAAAGGGAATTTTTTTATCTGTTAATCCTTCACAGAGCATAAATAATGGTGCATCTTGCTCATGTGTATGTGTTGTGTGTGTGAATTGGTATTATAAGCGCACAGGTGCTTTTAGCACTAGACGCCACTCCATCAAATTATTTATTATACACGCGTTTGGGCCCCACTAAATAATTAATTTGGATAACAAACTAATTAATGCAATGATTAATGTGATATATATGCTTTTTATTGTATTCTATGCTTTTTTAAATCATATTAATTACGGTATTTATTATCTCCTGTAAATCAAGACACCTACCTATAATAAATTTAATCATAAAAGAATCTCACTTATTTTCGAAGAGAAAGTAGTATATC
>JAOWAN010044756.1:0-14657 GCA_028566635.1 Lobelia cardinalis | reverse complement strand
ATTAGGGATTGACAACCTCCAGTCTTGAATCCTAATTGTTATCTCGTTTCGTTTATTAGTTGTTAGTTGCATAAATCGAGGATTGACAAACCGAGATTTGTGTATTTAGTTTATTTGCAATTGATTGGTTTCGTTTCGTTTTGGATGAATCAGAGTAGAGATTGACAACCTCGATTCAAAGTTCATCTTAGTTATTTAATTGCTTTATATTGTTAATTGGAGTCTCGAGATTGACAACCTCGTAGCTTGATTAACGATCGTAGTTTAATTAAGTTCACAAACCATCGCTACAATTCATTAACTTAGATTAAGATTGCATTTTAGTATCCAGTACTTAGAGCATTAATTCAACCGTCTCCGTGGGATCGACTTTTACATACCACTTTATTACTTGATCGATCGTGTGCTCTTGCACGTTATTTTCGTGTTAGAAAATCTCTCATCAGCAAGCTAACTCTAGTAAAGTTAAACATGAGAGAAATGTTTCTTAACTATATTTACTCAAGCCTTCATCGGCGAAATAATTGCTGACATGTCACATAACATCCAGTTTTCATGGCTACAGAATCCGTAAGTCTATAAGAAACTATATTGGGAGGGAAGAAATCAAATAAGAATCGGTGGGTTGAATAACAGTACATAATTTAAAGGAACTTAAGCAAATGGAATAAGGAGGTGTTTAACTTAAGCAAATGGAATAAGGAGGTGTTTGCTATGGACTGCAATTATCTTTCAGCCTCAACCTTTAAAGATCTTCTTTGTTTCTGATGCCACCCTTGAGCTAACACCCTAGCTATGTAAGCATACAACATAAATATGAAGGAGCATTAATCCACACCCTTCTTCCTCTTTCCTCTAACAAATGTAATTAGAAAATAATTTCATCCCATATTTATACCTTCCTTCTCCACGTCCCATATTTTCATTCATCCACCAGTCTTAAGTTGCAGTTTACAATCTTACTTGCAATAAACTACAACGTCGCAAGTTTAAGAGTTATATCCAGCTTACAGGTTATCATGATTACTTAAGAGAAGCAACGAGAATTAACCAAACTATACAACTTTAAAATAGGATACAAGCATTTTTAACTGCATTATGCAGCAACCTCTGAAGCAAAACAAAAAATAAATCAAATAAAATAAAATAAACCAAGAATACCTGATTGATTATATGGCAATTTGCGAATAGGCTCACCATCTCCAATGTCAACATCAAATACTGATAAAAAAAAATCTTGATATAATTTTAAAAAAGGAATGAGTATGGCGCACACAAACTCATATCAAACTTGAAAAGGACAAACCATAATCATATTGAATCCCATTATGAATAGGACGTTGCATGCTATCATTGGGTCCGTCAACAACTTCGCCAATCTAAACATATAAAAAGTGGTCAAAAGGAGAAGAATCTGGCATTAGTAAAAGTACACAGTTATTAAGAGAATAAATCAATAAATGTCATTTTAATAAGCATTTCCATAACAGTTTTCTGCTTCAAGAACAAGTGAAACTCAACGCACACAAAATTCTATATAGAAAGGCACAGATCATCAACCTAATACAATACTTATTAACACCATAGTTCCAAATCAGACACCACTAAGTAACGAAAGTTCATGCAAATTAGATTTTAGGTGAGACCAAGACAAGCAGTTGAATTAATGATGAGACATGGACGAAACTGATTCAAACATACTATTATCTCTTTACCTTATCCCACTTTTGTTCCATCAGATTCCAAGCATATGCCATACCATTGTCCCCTTCTCTGACAACTTTCGTCTGCCCATCACTAGTTCCTACCCACCATAACAAATGACTCAAAATCAACATTAGCATCCAGTTATTTCATCCTTTTTGGATGTTTTAAAGCATAGGAGCAGAATCATAATACTATAACTTTGAAGATGATACTGCTTCCTATCAGAAATCGATTAGTACTGATACCTAATATACAAAAGCCCCACTTGTGAACATTTCTTTGAAAATCTCTTTAAGAAGTTGGATTACAAATAAAGAAACAGCTTGTGTTCTTCATCCAACACATATCCATTAACCTTGCAGATGGCACCCCCATCAGATTGTATATGATTCAATGATTGTTTGGGTGAAATGATCAAACAGGCATTAAAATGTTCTTCCTTTTCCTTTGTAAATAAGATGTTCTACACTGCTTTAGAAAATGGAATCTTAACACACAGACTGTTTCTTAAGAAATACAAAATAGGACAATACCTGGAATCTGCAATGATTCTATCCCTGGTAATTCATCCAATTTCAAGCCTCCAATCCTCTTCCTAATAAATCCAACAAATCCAGCACATATATGAGTTAACTCTTAAACACTGACAGATAACATCACCAATCCCCCATCCTACCCACCCACTGAACCACCAAAACATGAACGCATCTAAAAAATGGCCTAAGATATGATTTATAAAACCTTTCTGCTAAAGACCCTCACTAGACAAAACCTACACCTGGTGTATGATGGAGCTATGATTCTAGAGGAAAATATAGTAGTCTGCTTATACCTATTGCGCTTGTACTGAGAAATTTGAGAAGCATGTGTCTCAAGTTCTAGCGGCTCAGCGAACTTATCCTGTTGCACAGTCCATACACGTGCCATTCCATCAGAACATGCAGTAACAATATCACCATTTTCCAAGAATTTAGCATCCCAAACACAGCCAGGGTGTTCTATGCTCTGAACACAAACTCCATCTGCAAGAAAAACTCTCTCAAAAGTGTGGATCTGGAGATGTTGCAAATTGAACTTTAAATTATACATACCAATGATTTGACAAGGAAAACATTAGTGCATTGCCAGTGTGAACCAAAACCCACACACAACCAGCAATAATAAAGTTTTAAAACAAAATTTGATAGAAAAAGAAGCAAAACAAAATCTAACTTTATGAAGAACCCACTAAGAGGTACATCATCTAGCGCTGTCATTAAAAGTACAATAATGGCGTATGCTTTCATCTTTAAATGCGAGAGATAAAAAATTTTGATTTCTTAATTTCAACAACAAACGTCCAAAAATAAGGAAAAAGAAGTGAAAAGTGGCCAATCCAATTGAGATGAAAGAACCAAGTAACAACAAACACAATAATGAATGAACAAGAGAGAGGCACGCAAATCAAACTTAAAGCGAAGAAAGAAAATGAGATAAATATAAAATTAATATCAGCAAAACGATACTGAAACACAAAACGAGCATATCATACACCAAGCATAGAAAGCATGGAATGCAACTACTTACGTAATAATGAAAGTATGATGCTATGAATGCCAGTGCAGCCAAACACCTTTAAAGGCTGGTCATTGAGATAGTTAGGATGATTGATTACATAAACAGTAGTTTAAGGAATGTTCTCGCCTCTGCTTTTCTTTTTACATTTAAGTCATCAAGTGGGCCAGAAATCATTTATCTAATTGAGCCTGTAGGCATGTGTCATAAGAGTTTACATATTTTTTTAATACATATTTTTTAACCTATGGTTTACTCTCAAAGCCTGGACGCTATGTAGTATGTATACCAGCATGCCTGCTAAAGATTGCCACGAGATTCTTGGACAGATGTTTTAAACTCACCTGAACACTAGAACTTGGAGGCTGTGTAATTCAGAAGTTCTTTTCCACCAACATTTAGTTTGTCGTATTTATTCCATGAACTCATCTTTCACACATTTAAATAAACAAAGAAACGATCTCCTACAGCACGGTCAAGGAAAGGTCTAATAGGGACGGTCTTACCCCTGCAAGTAGGGAGACTTTTCCAGTTCTTGTAATATACATTATTGATTTGACTTTGACTCTTGCAGATAACATATCTGTAAGTGACAGAAGTGCATAGACTAAAATGGGGCCAAGGGGTGCAATCCTTGTACAAGGTAAATGCTCAATCACTTGGACACAGATGAGGGAATATATATTCAGGAACAAGATAGATTTTCATCCACAAGCCTAAATATGCAAATCAATCTTAAAAGATATAACGCACTATCACTATGTTCTGTGAAATGGGTATTGTAGGTACTTCATAACTACAGAGGATTAAGGAAACAAGGAGTTCTACATATCCAAAGGAAATATAAAGCATCATAGACAGGCTCCCTAGCCATCATTTTACAAAGAAAAATTGATGCAGGTGTCTAACTTGCATTGAATTAGACGGACATCCCTATCCTTACCTATCCATGTCATATCCAGCATCAGGTGCACAGAATAAAGGAATACCCAAGCAATATAACTACTAAAAGTGTTCCAGGACATGTAAATTACCTTTCCATATCTTTGCAGAACAATCCTCACTGCCACTGACAATGAGGCCAGAAACATGAGCATCCACAGAATACACCAGAGCAGTGTGACCAACCATCTCCATTAAAACTTCACCATCAATGTCCCACAACCTGATTGAACTGTTATGATAAGAACCAGTTAGAAGGTATTACAAGCCGAAGATATAGAAGACAGCCAAACTGGTACTGCTTAAAAATGAAATATCTAGGAACTGTTGGAAGTAGTTGTTTTGTTAAAGTAGATGACAAAGAGCTCAAATGCTACCAACATAATTAGATAGAACCTGGAAGAGCATACCCATCATGTGATGCAGAAAGGATTCCCAACCCAGGCATCACAGCCAAACCACGGACTGTATCTGTAGAGTTATCAAAAACACACGTATATTCAGAAACAACAGAAATATATTCATTATTTCAGAAGAATAAATTTACAAAACTGGTGATAGACCATGGTTCAAGCCTTTGGATGGCTTATGGGAACATAGAAACATATGTGCTAACTTTCAACTATATAAGATACACAGTTCTTGAGATATCTGGTCCCCAGCAGAGGGATGTACAAGCTAGTATCATTGCCAAAATGTGTGCCTCCCACTTTCAGGGTCTCTTACCAGTCTTGAACCGAGAGAGATTAAAATCACAAATATAGGGAGAGGCAGAGAAAAACCTACCCTTGCAAGGGATCGGTAGAAACGCAAAATCGAAGCTCACAAGCTTACTTTTCTAAATACTCCAATCTGATTAGAATGAATGATCAAATAAGAAAGCACTCCTAAATATAAAAAAACTACTATTGATGCTAATACTAATCTGATCTAAATCTTCTATGCTCAGCTAAATCTATTAAGGACACTTGCCCTTGGACCAAGAGGCCTTACTAGGTTGCAAGCGACCAACAGAGCTTCGGCTTGGGCTTTGAAAGCCTATCGTATTTGTTCATATACTCAATCTGTCATGCATCACAGGGATTAGATGAAAATTGATGTAGTAAAAATGTTCCATTTCTACCAATTCAGCATTGTTTGAGAATAATGATAAATAAAGTACATGGAATATTCTCATCATTCTTGCATACATATGTCTCTAACTGAACAAGATAAGGAAGATAAACGAACAGAAACTATTGTATAAAAAAAAAGATAAGGTTCAGTTGTTTAAACTTTATGGATATTAAGAATTAGAGCCACCTAAAGAAAAATGAAGGAAGGAAAAAAGATAACTCATAAGTGTTTTGCTAACAAGTTCCCACTATGACATTGGATAGTAATCCCTAAAAGGAAATTATCAATATTGGGAATCTTCCTCAATGCATTGGAAATGCTCCCCAATGCATTGGAGAAGGTACCCAATGTGGATAAATTCCTTTAAATGTATTATTATCCAATTCCATGGGGGCACTTGTTAACAAAATCCTACTGACAAAACCACATGCAATAGAATAAACTACTTTTTTATAAAAATGTAAGGATATATATTTCAGAATATACAACTCCCTCCGTTTCAGAGTACGAGTGTACTATTCCTTTTAAGGATGTTTCAGATTAAGTGTCCGTTTTGAAACTTTTCCTTCTTAGGACTAGAAAGGAAGTTGTGTCTACAAGTTTGTGAACCAACACCTCAACTCCCTCCCGAATTGAATGATCACAAGAGATTGCTAAATCAAGGAAAGTAAGTCAACTCCTCCACTACATTTGCTATGTTCATCTTGTTTCCATCAAAAACTTCAGGACGATGAGCATGAGAAAGGAAGGTATTATGGCCTTATTCCCTACAGCTTACTGTAAAGCTTACTTTCAGAGGTGGTTCCCACTGAATGCGTATGTTACTAGTAGGAAAGTAACTGTGAAACCTTCTACCACTACTTTAATAAGAATAATTCCTCTAGAAGCTCCTCCGAAAGATACTTTATGAAATAAGGATATATTTCACTGGCTTATTAACTTAAGGTAAAAGTGCAACAATAATCACCGAACTATACCCGTTTTTCACATTTAGTCATCAAAGTTTTTTTTTTTTATAAGAGGCCATCGGACTTTCATTTTTCTGTTGAAAGGCCATTCCGTTATATTTTGCCGTTAATAGGCCGTTAAATCACATATTTTGAGGGGTAAAATGGTCCATCACACTAAAATTATAATTTTAAAGCAGAAGGGTGCATTGTGAAACTTTCAAAATATAAAGGTTATAATTGTAATAATTAATAAAAATAAAAAATATGTTTTATTTAATTAATATATAAATAAATCATATTTTTATAATTACCTAAGTTAATATAAAAATAAAGATACCTAATAATATAATTACCTAAGTATAATTTGTAAAAAAAATGGAAAAAGGAACAAAAATAAAAGAAAATTCAAACCTCTCCCCTCTTCATCCCTTTCTTCATCCTTAATGATAAATTATTTTCTAAATTCCAGAAAGATCTCTTTTATAATAGTAAAACAAAATTAACAATTCTGGGTTTGGTTCCCTCACCGGAAAAAGAACACGGTGAGTTCTCTCCCTTCCAGAACCCATCTTCAGAAACACTTGATGACCCCATTTCATTATTGAAACTGTCATTACCAACAAAGGAAGATGTCATGACTGAAAATGACGAATCAATCTTCGCCATTAGAAAGCCTCTGTCTCACTCCTCGGTATAGCTTCTTCTTGTATGGAGCCATATAGCTGTTTGGATATGGAGAACTCTCAATCTGATTATTGGTGAAGAAAGGTCTGGAAATTTGAGTGTTGCCGCGGTTTTGCTCGGAGAATTTTTGCAGCAAATCTCTCTGTTTGAGATATACGGAGGAGCTATATCATTTTCCAGAAATATCTCTTTTGAAATAGTAAAAAAAAAATTAACAAAAGAGTTAATTTTGGATTGAGGGAAGGGAGATCGTTGGGATTAAAGCTTTTTTGGATTTTCAATGGACTGGAGGGGAAGAAATGAAGAACCAGATCTGGGTTCTCATTTATTCCCCTTAGTCATCCCACCGCCGTCCCTCATCCCTCTTCATCCTCCATTTTCGATCGCGAAATATACTTCACTTAAAGTTTCAATCGATGCCATCATGGAAGAGACAGTCAGCGACGGTGTTTGAAAGTTCTCCAAATTTGAGAGGTAGACCGCAGGGAGACGGTTGGAAATTTCAATTGGGTTTGGGGCGGTAGTGGTTGGGGGTTGGGGGGAAAGGGGAGGCCCTGGGATCTGGATTTGGGGGTTAAATTTCAACATAACCTTTGAATTTTTATAAATATAACCTTTAAATTTTGGAAGTTTCATAAAGCACCCTCCTGCCCTAAAATTATAATTTTAGTGTGAATTTGCCGTTATTAGACCTATTAACGGCCCGTTAATAGGTCTATTAGCGGCAATTAATAGGCCATTAATAGGCCGTTAGTTAATATTAACGGCCTATTAACGGCAAAATATAACGGAATGGCCTTTCAATAGAAAAATGAAAGTCCAATGACCTCTTATAATAAAAAAATATTTTGATGACTAAATGTAAAAAACCGGTATAGTTTAGTGATTTTTGTTGCACTTTTGCCTTAACTTAACCAGTATCACTAAATTTTTGACTATTAATAACCTTTCAATCCACTGATCCTACGTAGCTCAATTGAAGTTATAATGGCATCTTGTTGGGGTGTGAATTTGCATGTGTACGGAGTAAAACCTCTGGGAGGAAGGACGGAGAAGTCTAAAGACTCCAAATGGCTTTTTGGCAGTTGGATTTTGACCTAGCGAACAAATCCTTTTCATGTTATTTCTGAACAGAGGGCACCTCATCCATGACAATTCACTGTATTTCTTTTTTCAACTTTGTGCAAGACAAATGAGTTGATAACTGAAATAGGAATAGGCAAAAATCATTTTAGACGTCACTCTTTCCTTTCGGGCTCCGGAAAAAATGTTAATAACTAGTAGAGCTTCTGTAGACCCAACCAAACGAACCAGTCGCTCATTGACCAAGGAAATTAGTAAAAACAAACTACTGATCCCGTAAACAGGAAAAAGAAAAGGTAACAATAGCTGCATGTGTGAGTGGGTGTGCAAGAAAGATGAAGCCATCTACACGGTAAGTCGTTTCCTTTTGAAACTTCTATATAGTTATGTACCACTTATTCAAATCCAGAAATTTTGCAATCTATCATTTATGCAAGATTGTCATCGCATCCATATCGTCGAATAACTAGAAAGTGAACCAACAAAATTGTCAAATAAATTTTTAAAAGTTGCAGTCCAGTGACCAAGAAGGTTGATCAGTCTGAATAACGTCAATTTCAAAGTTACTAAAGTACAACTCCACTAAAAAGCATCTATTTCCTCAACACTACAAGAAAAAACTTATCTCACACCCTTTTGGACACATCTTTCAAGAAAAAACAATGGGCGCTATTGAAAAGTAGTAATACCAAAATTCATACCATTTCAGCATTTCCGAGAACTAAGTCTTCAAATATTTTTCATTGCCGTTTAGGTAACTTGCTCATAAATAAAGATGTTAAACAAGAGCATTGTTGCTTCTTTCTCTCACGACCATAATCACACGGGTAGAAAAGCAATATAAGTACAAACATGGAACTATATCAAAAACTAAGCAAAAAAGAGTAAGAAATTGCAAAACTATACCCCCTCCCGTCTCAATTATATTGGCCACATGACAAAAACACAAAAATTAAGAATATCATTAAATGAATCAACTTCCAATGCAAAATCATTTAGTTTTGGGGGAATATATCCCTTTATTTAATTAATTGACTTGAAATTAATTATTAATTGATGGTGTAAATACATTATTTGGTTGAGGGAAAATAGAATTTTGGACATTAATTAGCATTGACTTAGTGAAATGACCAATATCTTTGAGACAGACAGAAAAGGAAAGGTGGGGAATTTAAAGGAGACCGAGGAAGTATTAAAAGCTAAGCAAAAAGGAGTAAGATATTGCAAGAGGAGAACCTGTATGTCCGATAAAAGTATGTATGCATGCCTTTCCTTTCCATAGCTTTAATGTTGTGTCACTTGAACCTGGATTATCACTAAAAACAGTCAAGATTTTTTTCAGGCACACCAGACGCAACTTGGTGTAAGAAATTTCTTTTTCCTTCAAAAAAAATGCTCTTTCCAAAATTATTCCCTATCCCAAAAAGAAGTCAAGAAGAAAGAAAAATAATTCTTAGAATACCATCCACTAAATGAGTTTAGCAAAATGAACTGGCTTTCAAGATTGAGATCAGAACAAAAAAGTGAATCAGAATATGATCAGAAAAGTAAAAGCCTTCATGATCACACATAAAATCTATTATAATGCTCTAGGTAGAGTCTATACCTGTAACAAGCTCGCCTGAAGGTAGCTTCAAAACTGCTTGGATCGGTGCCTTATGAGCCTCCCAGACGTCCATTTGTTTGCCATCCTTCCACCTCCTCAATGTACTACAACGAGAATCCCCACCAAAAAACAATATCAACCATAACGGAGAGCTATTAAGCAGGCAAAGATACTCAATAGTTGAAACATTGGAATGAGCGCCTTGAGAAATAGGGGAAAAGGTAATTGTAGTCTGAGTTTCAGATGCACCATAGTCTGAGTTTAAGTATAACCACTTACGAGATTCGCAACAACAGAGATTCACATAAAGCAAATGACATGCCACTCAGCTGAAGATAAAAAATTTGGAATCATTTACCATCTCACCTTCAAGAATATCATGCAATTCATACCTAGAAGATGAAAATGGATATCGAGCTGCCCTAATCAGCAATGTCACTAATTCTTATTAACTACGGAATGGCCATAGAAGATATCCCAATTTCAACCAATGAACCATGAAATTACTAACATTACAGTTAGTACAAATGAATTAAAGGTTATCAATCATAAGCACAAGAGGCAGAGTGCATCAGAGTTACCTATACCAAGATATAAGTTCAAATGTTTACTTTCGATGCTTTAAGTGGTTTAAATATATTGTGTACAGAAATCTGCTACTATTATTATCCCCTTCAGAATGTAACTCATCGAACTTTAGTTCTATTTCATGCTTTCATGATTTTTCTTTTTTATGGTGCCCGACTAATTTAGCCTTGCATTCCTTACTGCCAAAAGAGCATAATCATCATTTCCAAGAAGATAATAACTGTCAACGGTACCAGATAAGCATCCCCCTCATTCCATTCACGGCATCCCTTTTGAAAAGTAAACTATTAAAGAGAATTCATAACCCATGCAAATAACCATTATAGCAAAACATATTTACCGTATCCAACTTACTTATTTCATATACGAAGAAGTTTTAATGTCACATGAATTTCAAACGACAATCTCAGAATATGACTCTCAAGTGGAGCATCCTTAAAACATCAAATAGTAGTTTTCCGGCTAGGTGAATTATCCAATCTACACCGCAATCAGGCACCATAAAGGTAATCAAACTCATCGCAGATGCTCCTAAAATAACTTCAAAACTATTACTTCTTTTCCATTTGATAAGTAAACTAGGGGTATACAAAAGAAAAGAAGCTAAAAAGATAGATATGCAGGAAAAACACAAACATTAAGCTCCCAACCATAAACCGTTACTCACAGAAGCATTAGAGCTACGCAAGAAAGACTCCTGATCCACAAACTATTACACATTAATCTACTTTTAAGATTATGTGCCTATATTTTTTACCTCTACATGCACGGATAATTTAACCAAAAACAAGTGCAAATCACTTGTATAGAATACTCGGGAATGTCTAAAACTACCGCATAAAGAATTTCCACAATGACTGGCACCATGAACAACTGCAAAACACACCCAAATATATAACTAACCAATCTACTGAGGACGATACAATATCAGAGCCATCCAAGGTGACCCCCGTGACTTGCAGTTGATGACCTTTCAGCATCCAAACTCTCTCTCCACGCTTCAAATCCCATACCAACACAAGTGTATCCATTCCTCCAGAGATGATCCCACCTTCTGGAAACTCTTCGTTCGGGGGAACCCAAGCCAGTGGGCCCACAAAACTAGTGTGCCCAAGCAGGATCTTCTTCTCAACGTACTTGCGCTCACAGGAATTATCCAAAGCCCAGAACCTTACAGTTCTGTCCCTCGAAGAAGTGGCTATCCCAGTATTGCCACATACGCATATGCCACGTACCTATCGAGGCAATTGAGCAATTAGCATTAAAGATCCAATATAACTACATGCAAGGATCAATGCCGATGTCTAAAAAGATTCAACTCTAATAGAAAACGGTATACTCCACAACAGATGCACTTATCATCTAGTCAGCAAATGTACCCAATACATAAAAGTGATTGTTTAGAGCAGAACAGTTAAGCTGAAATTAGCAATAACGCATTGAAAATGTTTCATATATGTGAGAAAGGATATGAAAGAAGGTATATATATTGTGTTTCCAGTATTCAAAAATTAGAGGAAATAAGCAAACGAAGAAAACAACAAAAAAGGAAGAAGGAGAAACAACAACAACAGCAACAAAAATCACAAGTTCTGACAGCATCATGATTCACAGCACACAAACATGTATTACAAAAATACCACCCTGTATGAAATATAACTCACACTCAAACAACTTGTTTTGCCCAAACCAAATTAAGCAATGGTATAACAGCACTCGAACACCGCGAATATACCGATATTGTTAGTAAGATAGAATCCCTAACGAGTTAACTTGGTCGGTCTTAGAAGAGAAATGGGTTAAAGTGAGATATATTGATGTTATTAAAGATCTGTACAATTCCATGTTCGTTAGAACCACAGCAAGAGAGATGCGAGATTTCCCAATCACAATAGAATTAAACC
Source organism: Lobelia cardinalis (assembly GCA_028566635.1). Classification (NCBI taxonomy): domain Eukaryota; kingdom Viridiplantae; phylum Streptophyta; class Magnoliopsida; order Asterales; family Campanulaceae; genus Lobelia; species Lobelia cardinalis. The sequence continues at coordinate 2,523 of JAOWAN010044756.1, read as the reverse complement.
AAGGATTGGCCTTAAGTCCTCGTCTTTTTTCCTTCGTAATGTATGGACTATCACTAACCAAACATGTACATTATGATATGCAGTGTCGCATATTGTTAGCCGATGATATTGTCTTCATCGATGAAACAGAAACTGGAGTCAGTTATAAGCTATAAAAGTTGAGAGCAGCTTTAGAAGACAAATGGTTTAAAATAAGTGGGTGCATAACATATAATACGCAATTAAGTATTAAAAGGGGTGCTACTGGAGAGAAGGTTAGATTGGAAGATCAATAAATACCACAAAGACTATCAATTTGGGTACTTAGCATCAATTAATAACCATGATGGAGAAATAATGGATGATGTTACTCATAGAATAAAATCAAATTTTGTGAAATGGAAGAACGTATGCGGAGTTTTATGTAACCGACGGACATCAGTTAAAAGGAAAATATAGGACAATTTTAGACCCGCGCTATTGCATGAACTGAGTGTTGGGCTACTAAGAAATAATATGCTAACAAGATAAGCGTTGCCGAAATGCAAATGCCAAGATAATGAAACTAGAAAATAAAATTTGTAATAAACAAATATGGGACATGGTGGTAGAGAAAATGAGAGGGAATTTTTTAACATGGTTTGGTCACGTACAACATAGGCCTCTTAATGCACCCACTTGGAAGTGCAATGATATCAATCTCAATCGAGGTACGGTTAGGCGAAGACTAACGCTAACGTGGACATCTATAATGCAAAGAGATATGAAAGATTATCACCAACGTGATGACCTTCCATTTGGCCAGATTGAATGGCAAGTAGGATTCATGTACCTAACCCCAAGTGATTGGGAATAATCAGTTTTAGAATCAGAGAACCATAACCACTTATTATAGTACAACTAGTTGTTATGACCATGATACCTCTTGATAACCTTGAATTATAATGTTGCCTTCAAAATGTTGCAATTATATGGGGATCAATAAAAGAGCTTATACCTCGAGTCTCTAATATACAACTAGTCTCGGCAATGTCTAGAATAATATATTACACTATACATTCTACGAAAACTAATGTAATACTATTTTCGCCCAAAACGAGTGTCACAAATTGTTCTTGATCACAAGCAATTTGTGACACTCATTTTGAGGTGGAAGCAGTACGTACGACTAAGAATCAACGCACATGTATCCTCTTAAACTAAAAACCCCTTGTCCCAAAAATATTGTCCAATTGCCTTCTTGAAAAGTCAGTATAAGTATAACACGATATCAAATTATCATTTTATATGCATTTACCAGGTTTTAAACTCGTATCATTTCAATGATAGTAGGAATATTAGCAAAGTAGCGATAGCAACTTTTGTAAATAGTGAGTACGCTTTTACAATTTTTTTTGGCAGAATTTAATCAAATGGACCAAAAACAATCACAAATAGACAAACTTTTTGGGACGGAAGAAGTACAAATATAAAGTGACGCTCATAGATAACAAGTTTGCTGATATAATAGGAGAAGATGCATCCAAGTTTACAACAAACTTGGTTATAACCAGGATATCAATCAACTAAGCTGGAATAGTAATGTGCTATACAAGCGTTACGGCTATATCAATGGTATAGTACATGCATTGTTTAAAAAGTGTGCACTAAATCAGCTAAGCTAATACCGTAAAATTTCGCAATGTCTAATCTCATCAGTGTCTAAACCTGTTAACATACGCCATGCCACAAGCGTACACCTGAAACTAATGACATTAAAACTCATGAACTACGACTTCACATTCATATTTTGTGTCTTTAAGGGCTTAAATTGAACTGAAATTAATACAATTTACGCAATACGTAAAAATCATCTCTTAAAAAAACAAAAATCAACTGAAATTCTCTTCGTGTGTGTGCGTAGAGAGAAAAAGAGAGTATAACGTACGTCATCGTCGTGACCGCCGAGCTGAGAGCTCAGCTGATAAGCGGCAAAGTCAATATCCATCATCGGCAGGGATAAGGGAGAGGAAGTACTAGGGTTTAACGGTGAACGGGGGTTTAGGAGAGGAGAGGGGAATGGAATTGGAGAAATTGTGGAGGGAGGGAGGTGTGTATTTCCAGTTTCTAATCTGCGATCGGCTCGGTATCGCTTGGTGTCCAAGTTGGTTCAACAACTCGGAGTACCCTTCTTTTTCTTTTTTTTCTTTTTTTTCTTTTTTTATGGGATTTTTGCATTTTGGACCCAATGTTTTTATGAAAAGGCGAAAAGGACCCCAGGTCTGACTTATTACCGTTTAGACCCTATACTAATCTTTTTATTACGAAATAGACCATTTTTGACAGAAATCGTCAAAAAACTAGCGACAAGGACTAATGTACGATTCACGTGACTATTTAGAAAACATTTTAATCATTTACGATTTAACTAAATGTTAGGGGAGGTAAGTTTCAATTTAAAAACAAATAAATAAAACAAAGAGAAAATAAACCCCCTTCCTCCCTCCTCTCTCCACCCGTCTCCCTCCCCCCTCCTCTCTCACCCCCGTCTCCCCTTCCCCCCTC
>JAOWAN010044738.1:0-14662 GCA_028566635.1 Lobelia cardinalis | reverse complement strand
TCACATCATGAGGGCAATTTAGTCTTTTAGTTCATAAACTCATATCACTCATATCATCTCATATTCAAATAGTGAACGGTGCAATATCATTATATATCATCATATATCGTATTCTTGATCTGACTCTAAGATAATGAAAATATATGAAATATATTTGATGTTGGAATATTCAAATGTTGTGATATATCTGACTCGTGATCTGAACCAATAATTTTTGGTTTGCAATTTTTCAGTTTGGTCCCACAATTCTCTATTTCTTTTTTTTTTAAATCAAAAAATCACTTATTTAAATACATCCTAAGCTAGCTATATTGTACTTGCTGCATGCTATATATTGACTACCAAACTTTGAACGTTGCATGTATTCCCAGCTCCCAAGATTTGTTATCGATACTAAGCATGCATTATAAGTTTGTTACTTCCTCTCGAATTCAGATCTGATGTTCCACTTTTTTTTTTTTTTAATTTTTTTATCTTATTTTTCTAAAATTTTATTTTAATCGTTAAAAAATATTGATCCCAAAATTTAAATTTCTAAATTTGAATATATATGTTAGTTTTTTAAAATTATGATGCAGAAGATTAGACAGCAAATGAAACAGCAAATCTCGATTCTCTCATTCACTATATGTTCCAAATAAGAATTTCTTTATTCCCTTGGGGGACGTCCAAAATATCTCATTTTTAGTATTTTGATTACTTTCATTTTAAATCCTAATATTTTTGTAAGTTTGTAAATCGTTTTTCCAAGTTCAAAACGTTGGAAAATAGGCTTTAATGTTTTATTTTTGTTGCAAAAATGGGTTTGGTGGACAGAATCTGTAAAATACTAATGGAAATGATAAAGTTGCGGGCCTAAAAAATAACGACTTTTAAAGTTGAAAGTTCAAATATGTAATAACTTCCGTTATGATTTAACAAATTCTGTCAAAAATGCTCTTTTTACAATAAAAATAAAATATTATAGCCCACTTTGCAACATTTTAAATCTGGAAGCTCATTTTGCAAACTCACTTAAAGATTGAAAACTAAAATGAGATTAATTAACCTTTAATATTTTGGGTCTTCAAGAAATTAAGAATTATATATAGTCAATAACATTTCTATAGCAACTCATTTTCTATGGTCTCTAAGTCCCTCCTTGAAATTAACTATGTTTGTGTCCGTTTAATAAACACACTTATTTTAGGACGGAGGTAGGAAACTTGGTAGTTTCACGAGCACGTGCTGACTCTGGAAAAGTTAAGACATCAAATCCAGGAAGTATTGCATACAATAAGATCGCTATATGGCAGGACGCGTGTGTGCAAGATTTTTAGGTTCACAATTGGTAACACCTCGAAAATCCTTAGCCCATCGAAAAACGTTCGATGGATTATGATTTTGATGAACGTTTGATGCACTTCTTTGAAATCATTAGGCTCACAATTGCTCGCATGGAAGACTCGACCACACGCACATGAGTACCTCCTCCATTCTACGAAAAAAAATAGTTCATTTTTTCATAATTAATGTCCGGTGAAAAAAAAAAAAAAAAAACTCTCATTTCGATAATTAGTATATAGCACAATTTAGAATTGTACATTACAAGTATAGATAGCTCTCTTCTTAAAATGTACGCAAGATAAAGTGAAACTATTTTTATTGTTAGACCAATATTGGAGTATCATAAATTGGAGTATATTAAAAAACTTTATGCCAAAGTTTGACCAGGCAAATTATTTTCGTTTTTTTTTTAATTTTTTTCATTAATTATGACCACTAGAATATTCATGCAACATGAGATCGAATTTTATTAACTCTTTCTTTTAGAGAGGAGAAGGACATGACAGTGGGTTTTCAGCTTTCAAACAAACCGCCAAAGAACAAGATATATAGCAGAGAGCATTAGAATTAAAAACTAAGCTTTACCAACCCCATTCAAATGTGAAAAATCAAATAAATAACATATCACTAGGGATCGAATCATATTTTATAACTATATATATTATATTATATTATATAGTACAGAATATATATACTAGCTACTCACATTTGGACCGTGAATTTTTGTCTAAGAAGTACCCTTTTGCTCTCCTTAACCTAGGGAAAGGCATAGGTTTAGTACAATATTATTTGCCTTTAACAGCACAGAATCTCATGCATGTCCATTTACAGCCCTCTAGAGAAATTAAAGTATTAGGGTTTGTTTTAAAATTATAATATACATATTAATGTTACTCTCTCTAATAACTTACGTTTTTAATGAGCGTGCTAAAGCATGATATATATATATATACATATATATATTAGTTGCTTTTCTAATAACTTTTAACTTTTTTAGATAAATTGGTTATTTAACAGAAGTTCGATTGACCGACACAAAAATACATAAATAAAAATAAAATCTGGCAACGTCCCAAAGGAACGTGCGCGCCCAAAGTATAATTTTAAAAAGTAAACAACATGGTTTAGACAAGGGTTAGTGGAAAGGAAGGGGGGCTAGGAAGAGTGGAAGGGCAGCCTGGTTTAGTACAATTTTAATTAAAAACACTAAGCAGGCTTTATGCAACCCTTGAGTTCCTAGAAGGGCAATTAGCCCTTTCAAATTAATTGTTTAACTCTGCATCATTTAGATCCAATGACCAAGGTGTTGTGTGCAACGGAATTGCAAACAACAGTGGCACAAGCTAATCTCCAAGATGCTCGAAGTTGAAAACGAGCTTGGATGTCCTTCCTTTCAGGATGTCTTTCTTTTCAACGATATCCTTCTTTTCAAGGAGATCAGGATATCCTTCTTTTCAAAGATGTCCTTCTTCTCAAAGAAGTCCAAACGCGGAAGCAAAGCAAAATAGATCAACCAAAACACACCACACACTCACACGAACTGAAAGTAAAGGAGACACAGAATTTACGTGGTTCAAAGAAATCTCCTACTCCACGGGCGGCAGCCACAGATACTATATTTTGATATTACAACAAGTGTATCACTCACAAATTGCTGGTCTCTCACAATGTATGCCACACCCTAGATACATCCCAACACTAGGCTACTTATAGTTTCCAACAATACTCTAGAAGATGAACCTAGACATGTTTTGAGAAGACCAAGAGCCAGGTCTATTACTAAAGGGAAAGAACCTAGGGAAACATCAAAGGACAAATCTAGAAGCTCTCGTCTCGAGCCAACCAACTTTAACAATCTCTACACCTTGGCGAGAGACGCCAACCAATCCCAACCATGTAACCAGTTTGGCTGCCACGAAGTCTACTGGTTACGTCCTTGCTTCGATATTGATGAGGTCCAAACAATACAGAAACTTACCTCAACTTACAACTTAAGTCAACATATCAGCAGGATTATCCGCAGTTCCAATTTTCGATAATCGAATGTCCCCTTCATTGATGATTTCACGAATAAAATGAAAGCGAACATCTATGTGCTTGGTTCGAGCATGATGAACTTGGTTCTTCGATAAACGAATAGCACTCTAGCTATCAGAAAACACCTCAGTGTGCTTCTGAGCAATCCCCAGGTCATTAACCAAACCATGCATCCAAATGGCTTCCTTGAAAGCCTCCGTAACTGCCATATACTCTGCTTCGGTCGTAGATAGAGCAACTATGGATTGGAGCGTTGAACGCCAACAAAAAGGTGTACCTGACATGGTGAACACATATCCCGTAGTAGAGCGGCGCTTGTCTAAGTCACCGGCATAATCAGAATCCACATAGCCAACTACGAGTTTGTCGAGATCAAGCTTTTCCTTCTTCTGAAACCTAAAACCAACATCAATCGTACCTTGGATATACTTGAGTATCCATTTGACAGCTTGCCAGTGCCCCTTTCCAGGATTGTGCATGTACCGACATACCATACTAACTGCATGAGAAATATCTGGTCTAGTGCAGACCATAGCATACATCAATGCTCCAACTGCGTTGGCATATGGGACACCCTCCATCTGTCTCTTTTCTTCATCCGAATTGGGACACATCAAAGAACTTAGCTTGAAATGAGAAGCGAGTGGCGTACTCACAGGCTTCATTGAGCAATGCATACCAAATCGCTGTAGAACCTTTTTTAGATACTGAGCCTGATTCAAGCAAATTGTTCCATTTTTCCTATCTCGATGTATCTCCATCCCAAGTATCTTCCGAGCTTCTCCCAAATCCTTCATCTCGAACTCCGTACTGAGCTGAGTCTTCAATTTATCGATCTCCACCTTGCTCTTGGATGCTATCAACATATCATCAACATACAAGAGCAAATAAATGAAGGAACCATCCTGAAGTTTGCGAAAGTACACACAATGGTCGTACTGGCTACGAGTGTACTTGTGCTCCACCATAAACTGGTCAAACCTTTTATACCACTGCTGAGGAGATTGCTTCGGTCCGTACAAGGACTTTCTAAGCTTACAAACCCAATCTTCTTTTCCTTTGACTCTAAACCCAGCCGGTTGAGTCACATAAATCTCCTCTTCTAAATCTCCATAGAAGAATGTTGTCTTGACATCGAGTTGGGCAAGCTCGAGATCAAACTGAGCTACCAAGGCCAACAATATCCGAATAGACGAATGCTTTACCACCGGTGAGAAAATCTCGTAATAGTCTATTCCCTCCTTTTGGGCGTCACCTCGAGCAATCAACCGTGCCTTGTAGCGAATTCCAGGAGTTTCCTCCTTCTTCGCATACACCCATTTGCACTCGATAGCCTTCTTTCCTTTTGGAAGTTTCACCAACTCCCAAGTTTTGTTCTTCTCGAGCGATCTCATCTCGTCATTCATGGCTTCCTGCCATTTCATACCATCTTCATTTTGGACAGCTTCTTTGTAGGTACTAGGAACCCCTTCAATCACTAGAAGTACAAAAGCAACCATATCATTAAACTTAGCAGGTCTTCGGATTTCCCGTCTCGGTCTATTTCTCGCAATAGACTCAGGCTCTCCAAGTTCCTGTTCTTCGTCCTCGTCCTTGTGACTCGGCTCCACCTTCTCAGAGTTCTCTACGTACCTGTTCGGAGTTCTCTTCCTCAATTACTGATGGTTGCATAACTGATGTAGGAGAATCTATAATTCTCTTAACCTGTTCTGGAGTCTTTTCTTCGACAGTCTTCTTCTGGAGCATCACTGACTCGTCGAATGTCACATCTCGGCTCTTCACAATTTTCTTCAGTTCTGGAGACCATAGCCGAAATCCCTTGACTCCATCACTAAAGCCCATAAACAAAGATTTCTTAGCTCAGGGATCCAACTTTGACTCTGACACGTGATAGTAGGCAGGGCATTCGAACACGTGCAACTGATCATAATCCCGAACCGGTTCTAAGATTACATCTCAAATGGGAATTTTCCACCATTTCCAGAAGCAGATAACCGATTCACTAGCTAAACTGCATAGTTAAGGCCCTCTGCCCAAAATGCCTTGCTCAAACCTAGTTGGGACAGCATACATCGAACCTTCTCTAACAGTGTTTGGTTCATTCTTTCGGCAACACCGTTCTGCTGAGGTTTTCCCGGAATCGTCTAATGCCGAACAATGCCCTCATCTCGGCATATCTCAAGGAAAGGATCATACTTGTATTCTCTACTGCTGTTCGATCTCAACTTCTTGATTTTCCTTTCCGCCTGATTCTCAACTTCGGTCTTCCATTGAACAAATATTCGGAGTACCTCGTACTTGTGCCTCATGGGGTATGTCCATACTCGTCTCTAGTAATCATCAATGAAGGAAACGAACCACTTCTTTCCTCCCAAGGACATGTTCTTCGCTGGACCCCATACATCTGTGTGAACATAATCCAAGATGCCCTTTGTTCGGTATTCAGTCGTCCCGAACTTCACCCCTTTCTGTTTACCGAAAACACAATATTCACAAAAGTCTACTTTCCCTGTCTTGGCATCTTTAAGTACTCTGTTGTTCACCAAGGTTTGAAGCGACTTTTCTCCAGCATGCCCAAGTCGCATATGCCACAATCTCGAAGTGTCGGGATCTCTTGAACTCGTAACAGCAGCAGCTCCAGTAACCATACTCCCATTAAATAAGTGTAGATTTCCTCTTCTGGTGCCCTTTATCACAACCAATGCTCTGTGAGATACTTTCAAAGTACCACCTTCCATGGTAACACGATAGGCTTTGGCATCCAAGGCTCCAAGCGAGATTAAGTTTTTCTTTAAATCGAGAACATATCAAACATCTCCGAGCTTGCGAATAGATCCATCAAACATCTTGAACTTTACCGAGTCAATCCCCTTTGTCTTACAAGTGTTGTCATTGCCCATATAGACAACTCCACCATCGAACTCTTTGAAGCTTGAGAACATCTCTCTGTGGGGACACATGTGGTAGGAGCATCCTGAATCCAAGATCCATTCATCACTGTCACTAACTGATAGTGAGACTGTCAAGACTTCGTCTGTCTCACTCTCCTCCTTCCTAGCCACATTGGCTTTGGTTTCATCCTTCAATCTCGGACAGTTTTTCTTCCAATGTCCCTTCTGGCTGGCGACAATAGGCACATTCATCCTCTCCAAGTCTCTTTCCGTCTCCCGATCTTCTTCTTGACCGTGATCTAGAATTCCCACTATTCCCATATCTCTGCGTGGTATTCCTCTCTCGAACAGTCAAGGCATCCGAGTATGTATCTTGATGTGTCTGTTTTTCCTTCTTCCTGAACTCGTTGTTTGATAAGGCATTACAAACGTCCCTGAACTTTATCTCATTTTTACCATGCAACAAAGTAGTGGTCAAATGGTCATAAGAATCAGGTAAGGAATTCAACATTAACAGTGCCTTATCTTCGTCTTCAATACTAACATCAAGATTTCTCAAATCGGTAATGATTTTGTTAAATCTTCTAATGTGGTGGGAGATAGACGTACCTTTCTTGTATTCAAAACGGAAGAGTTTCTTCTTCAAATGGATCTTATTTTCAATAGGGGTGATAAAACGGGTGGGTTGTTGCGGGTGCGGAGTACGCAGTGCGGGTTATGCGAAATTAATTTGTTTTCAACCCGCCCCAATTAAAGTGTGAACCCGAACCACCTAACTTGCGGGCGGTGCGGGCGGGTTAATGCGGATTATGCGGGTTAATATCAAGAAGAAACCTGAATATGAGCACTAGCAGGCAGCAGCTTAAATGGAAAATGTTCAAGACAAACATAACTCATCAAGCAATGCAACATTAGCTAGGCTGAATTTGCAACACTTCAAGAGTGGAGCAAATGAGCAATGCAACACTGGTCATTTGCTCCTTACACATAACATCAAAGCAGCTTATAAATAGCCCTGAATTATCACAGTGATTAGGCTGAAAATCTGAGGGACTGCTGTTCTACAACAAGAAAGCCTCTAAGAAATGCAACAGATGATGTCTTGCCCCTTCTCCGTTTCGACTTCGACTGTTGTTCAACAGATTCAGGATCCTTTGCAACATCTGCATCATTCATTTTCTCTTCGTCGAAAATCTCAATAACATCATCTGAAATTATAAAGCAATAAGAAATATAAGAATGCATTTTTTCTTTAAATGGAAGACCATTAACAATCAGAAATTGCAGAAAATGAATGATGCAGTCATTCAACTGAAATAAAATGAATGAGGGTTGAATTTGGTAGCACTTCCAGAAGTAACTGTCACCATTTTCCAGTTTTGCTGCAGACATCCTTTCAGCACAAACTCATTAGAGTAATGCATTGGCTCATTAAGATTAACTCAACAAATATTCAACACCTTTTTGACAAATCAAATATTATAACCCTTGATCATACTCAATCAAAGGCAACCTTATCAAGAATAGATTTCTTCTACTGAACATATAGAATCAGATAGAGGGCCAAGAAACCAATCACTCGTATATGACTTACCAGAAGAAGAAACGTAAAAACACAAATCCATGACTACAGAGTGCAATTAAATTTAAACAAACAAAAGGAGAAAACACAATATAAAACTCACTTTCAGCATAGTAAAAAAAAAACTTAAATCTCCCAACCTCTCCGACCCATATAAATGTCACAATCTAACCAAGCAAACCAATTAAAAACCCAATATATGACATTTTCTAATTTGGAAATCAGTAGAGAAGGTTTAGGTTTAGCTTGAGAATGAAGAGAGAGAGGAGCGTATATGGACCTGGTTTAGCTTACGGTGGTGGCGGGCTCTCTGAGTGGGCGGTGCGTCGATACCGGGGGAAGGAGGGTTAGGGACTAATGGGCTCGCTCGGTCGCTTGAGACTTGAGAGACAGATACGGTGGTGGCGGGCTTGCACTGTAGGCTGCAGCAACGGTACGCCGGTGCCTGGAGAATGAAGGGGGAAGACCGGAAGAGAAGAATCGTGACTCGTGAGGGAGGCCGGAGAGTGGGTGAGGTGCGTAGTCGCTTGAGAGACAGAGAGAGTGATGAGTCGAGTCAGTCGACGATGAAGACAGATCTGATTTGAGGTCCTGAGGAGTGAGGATAACCTAATCTGATAGAATTCTAAAAAAAAATTAATTAATATTATGCGGGTTCACCCGCTTAAAATATTTTGCCCCGTGAGCCCGCTCCGATAATGTCCAACCCGCGTAACTCGCCCCGCTTAGCCCAATAAATTTTTTTTCCGGTTTAACTTATATTTTACGCGGTGCGGTGCGGGTGGTTAATCGGGTTGCACCGCATAACGATCATCCCTAATTTTCAACACTCTTTTGCATATACTGCTCCTCGAGTAGCTCCCAAAATGCCTTTGCCATATCTTCCTTCATATACGGATACCTTTCTCCTCCACTAAGGTAACCTCGAATAGTCTCGCAAGCTTGTCTATTTAAGTTGCACCATTTCATCTCGGACATTCCTTCGGGCTTCTCTTCTTCAAGAGTGAACTCAAGATCTTACAACGCAAGAACGTCAAGGACTTCTCCTTGCCACATTCCAAAGTTATTTGTCCCATAAAAAATTCTAACTTTGTAGTTAGTGCCCATCATTTTCGAATCATCGTCATATTCTTCTCTTGCATTTATCTCATTATTTTCTTCCATAATTAAACAAATTTCTCTATCCAAACAAAAGAACACAGATGTAGAGAAAGAAGGAGATAAACCTTAAGAGCAGCAACGATCAAGTGAGTGCGGTGGCTTGCAATTCCCAAATCAGAACCGTGGAGCTCTGATACCAATTGTTTTACGCAGCGGAATCACAAACAACAATGGCACAAGCTAATCTCCAAGATGCTCGAAGTTGAAAACGAGATTGGATGTCCTTCCTTTCAGGATGTCTTTCTTTTCAACGATGTCCTTCTTTTCAAGGAGATCAAGATATCCTTCTTTTCAAAGATGTCCTTCTTCTCAAAGAAGTCCAAACGCGGAAGCAAAGCAAAACAGATCAACCAAAGCACACCACACACTCACACGAACTGAAAGTAAAGGAGACACAGAATTTTCGTGGTTCGAAGAAATCTCCTACTCTACGGGCGGCAGCCACAGATACTATATTCTGATATTACAGCAAGTATATCACTCTCTCTCAAGTGTATCACTCACAAATTGCTGGTCTCTCACAATGTATGCCACACCCTAGATAAATCCCAACACTAGGCTACTTATAGTCTCCAACAACATTCTAGAAGATGAACCTAGACCAATTTTGGGAAGACCAAGAGCAAGGCTATTACAAAAAGGAAAGCACGTAGAGAAACATCAAAGGACAAATCTAAAAGCTCTCGTCTCGAGCCAACCAACTTTAACACAAGGTTGGTGAGGATTAATTAATTAATCATCAAGACCCAATGATCTAGGTGAGATCTCTTCATTAGAATATTCTTTCTTGATCTGTATCAGTGTAAGAGGTATAGGCGTATAGCGGCATGTTCTTCCTCCTCAATTTCGTTGCACAATCAAACAAGGGAAAGAATTTTGCATTTCTTTTCGCTTTTCAATTCTTTGCTAGTTAGCTTCATTTAAGTTTATAAATGAGCCGGATCAAGTCAGAGTTTTGCGGACTCAAGACGCGTTCGTCAATTTTTTTTTACGAATTGGGTCTTTACGGGCTCGAATTGACTGATAACTGTATCGTAAGATACTCGCGGGTCTTCACAAATCTTCGCGAGCTAAGGCATTAGCGAGCTTAACAGGTTCTGACAGGTAACACAGAATAGAAACGCAACAAAAAATTAATTTGTACGCACGAATTAAATTCTAAAAAACAATAAATCTGAAATCCACCAGAAAAAGATGAGAAACTCTTAAGGATAATAAATCGAAAAATACTCTGTACATATGCTACATAATGTTTTTATACTATTAAATTAACTAAAAGCCTATTTAGAAAAGAAAAATAATAAATAAAATAAAAAACATCAAAATTAATCAAAAACAGCAAATTTGATATAATTCTATATTTGGATAGGATTTTGAATTTTAAGATTAACTTAATTTACGGAATTTGAATTCGATTCTCCTACTAAAAGTTACTAGTTTTGCAATTATTACAAAGAATGGGAAAAATGTATTTTTCAAAACCTAAATGATGTCCAATCGCCGAAATCCTTCGTACCTAATGGCAAGCTAAGAGTATTAATCATTGGCTCGTTTCGCATTTAGAATGAGCTTTCAAATCCTCACTTAATTACCCATTTTTTGGCGAAATCACTACCGTACTTTTCTTGTTCCTAGCTAATCTTTTGCCTTCGTGTCTAGTGGAAATCCTTGGCAGTTTACGTACCTTTTAGTCCTTTATCAGCGGGCCTCGTCAAGTCTTTACTAGCCTTGACGAGATTTGGATCAACAAAAATATGGAAATTTTTAATAATTCATTATTAGGGATGAAAATCGGACGGATCGGATCAAAAATAGAGTCTTTTAAAAAAAAATCGACATGAAAAAGTCGATTCCAATTTTCATCCAAAAAATTTTGAAAATATATAATACGTCCCGATTTCAGAAGCATGCATTTTTTCGAAATTTTACAAATTCTAATTTTTGATTTTTTTAAAATGTTTTGAAAATCATTAATATTTTTATAAAATTAATATAGAACAATTACATATGAAAAAGTATATATATCAAATTAATGGATAAGGACATTTTATCCAAATCAACAATTAAATTATTGCAACTAAATCAGAAAATTCATAAACACTCGAAGATGTATTTCATAAAACTTATGATACTCCACCTTTAATCTTTTACAATTATTATATATATTAAGAAAAATTATAATTTTTTTCAAACAGAGAAAGTAATACTTATTAAAGCATATTTCATATCTTTTTCAAATGTATATTTCATAAATTTTAAGTGTAGAGCTTCACATACTTGTACCATTTTAAACTACATAAAAAATAAAAATAGAATAAAAAATATAAAAAATAGTATTTAAAGTTATGAATATGTGGTGAGCATTCACCAATAAAAATTTAATGAAGTGTTTATATATATATATATATATATATATATACTACAGCATTATTGTGAAATCTAGTTTATTGAAATAAAAAATGACTATCATTATCTTTTTCATTAATCATATTTTTTTGTTAAAAATACTATTTACTATATTTTATTGCTTAAAAATTAATAAATATTTTCTATTATCTTTAATCTATTAATAATATATTTCAATTATTTTGCAACATAAAATTATTTACTATATTTTGTTCCTTTAAGTGTGTGAGCTCAATAGTTTGATTCTGTTTATGTTTATTCTATATTTATAATTACATTGAAAATCGGATCAAAATTTCAAAATTTAAGTTTCGAAAATTTTTTGGATCGAGTTTCGGAATTTTCGAAAGTTTTAAAATCGATTCTAATTCCAATCCAAAAAATTTTGAAAAAATCAAAATTTCGAAATTCGGACTAAAAAATTCGTTCTAAAAATGGAAATTTTTGATAGAATTCGACGGATATTAGAATTTTCGTTCCAATTTACAGTCCTATTCATTATTGTTCATGTGTTTTCTATTATATTCATATGTATTTTTCAGGTTTTATTTTGTGTTTGAAACTTTAAGTCAATATTGTTAATTGATTCTTTTAAGTTATAATCAGGGCCATCCCTGGGCATGGGCGAGGTGGTCGACCGCCCAAGGCCCCCAAAATTTATAAATTTAATTTATTTTTATTTTTATTTGAATATTTGATTATAATTTTATTTAACAAAATTTATAATATAAAAAATAAAAGAAATATCAATAAATTAATAACAAAATTATTCTCTTTTGTTTCAAAACAAGTTTCTTTTGAACTAACAATTAGTTCTCATTTTTATTCACATATTAGTTAAGTCAACTAATTTAGATATCTATTTTGAAACGAAAAATATATATTTATGTCGATTATAAAAGTTTAACTTAATATATATTAATGCCCTTCCATCTCAAGTTTAATTTAATATCTATTAATACCCCCCTCAACTAATTCACATTATCTTTTAGTGATATTAAGGATATGACTTAACATGTTTATACTATTAAAATATTAGACTGAAATTAATCTAGAAATGAAAAAATAATTTAGAACGATCAAAAATAAAAATAAAAAAGTTTTTATGAAATCAAAGAATAATAATTTTCATACATTAGGACCTAATTTTGATGATTAGCACAGGGCCTCCTAAATTACAGGAACGGCCCTGGTTATAATGTATTGCTTTGGCCTATACGCCTACTTAACCTTTTAAAGTTATTATGTTCTCCGCCGCTAATGGTCAGTCAAACTCTTAACGAGTTAGTTCGCAAGCCTAATAAGTCAAGTCTAGTCACCGGACTCGTAAAATATGACAAACCTGAAAATGATATTTGATTCAACTCATAAAAATAATATGAATCGAGTTAAATCAAATTCAACCGAATCGAATCGGATCAAATCCACGTCCGACTCGTTTAATTACCGTCCTATATAGTTCCCTTCCTTTTCATTAGAACCAAACACATAAAGTTGTCAAAAATATATATGTTTGAATATTAGCTAGGATCAATCAAATTAAAGGTGACCGATTCTCGACGATATTTTTAATTAATAGCCGACTTTGCTGATCAAACATATATAAATATATATATATATATATATATAGTTATTTATATACATGAACCTAACCATTAACCTAACAGATGGACAAGCATTATTATTATGGTTAAATCATGAAGTCCAGTGAGGAGGAAGCTTAGTTGCAATATATATGGGCTTACTAAATTTATGCAAGCATGCAGAATATAGACAAGTAACAATGGAGAGTAAAGCTTTCTTTTCTTGGGAGGTTTGGCTTTGAATTATGCATATAACTAAACCATCCATTAATTCAACTTTCCCTCTCATCGTTTTTGTTTCATTATCACTACTGGGGATGGAATCTTCCCAGCTCCCACTACTGAGGACTTCAAACTTAATTAATTTTGGCCAGCCATATCTATCTATCTATCTATCTATCTATCTAGTAGTATAAATACTACATTCCTCTGTACAGATTTTTCAAGCTTCAATTCCCTCTCAAATTAACCTTCTTCACATATACTCACACCACACACACACACACACATCTTCCTTACAAAGCTTGTCACTGTCATCTCTCTAGGTCTCTAATTTATCGGCTTCTGGTGAGACTTGAGCATCTGACCATTTCCCGCCATATTACCACGATTGAGTCCTCTTTCTCTCTCTCTCTAGATCTCTCTCTCTCTCTCTCTCTCTCTAGATCTCTCTCTCTCTCTCTCTCTCTCTCTCTCTCTCATACACACGCACGCACGTACGTTAAAGTTCCAGGATGGCAAAGAGTAGGATGTATGGCTACTTTGCTTTTATTATGTTGTTGATCATATGTCATGAAGTCAGTTGTATTGAGGGAAGGCATTTGAAGTCCGGACATATTCACAAAAAGCACTTGAAGAAAGATCATGGGAAGCTAATTGTAACTGGAACATCGAGCGCCCCCAGCAATATTGGCGGGAAAACTACCACAACAAGCATTGAAGGAATTAATTATAAGACAAGTAAGGTGGAACACGGAGTGGATGATTTTCGACCAACAGCACCCGGCCACAGCCCTGGAATCGGACATTCTATTAACAACTGAACTCAAATTCTATTATATATCTTTTGTACATATTTATGTCTAATTGGTTTCGTGTTTGTTCATCCAACTATTCCTCCTACGTACGTACGTAAGTAACTTTGTAAGAAATTTCTCATATTTTTACCAAATTATGTACATGTGATAATTTTATTCATGACTCTCTCTCTCTCTCCCTCTCTCTCTCTCTCTCTCTCTCTCTCTCTCTAGATGATCTCATACACACAGTCCCGGAGTTATATATCAAAACCTCGGCGATGTAATGGAAAATGTACCACAAGTACGTACTCCTTGGAGATTTTGGCATTTGATTGATGATCTAGAGTATATATCAAAACCTCGGAGATGTACCAATCAGCTTTAATTCGACTAGTATATCAACTCGTTTTTTTCTAAAGGAAGATGTTCAAGTCTTGGAAAATCAACAACATTGTTAATAGTCGATCTTTGTATGTCCTGCTTGATTGTTAATTGGCTTTTAAAGTCGAACCTTTCTAAATAACAAGGGTGATAATTTGACAATTGATCATCAAGATATGAAGAAAGGACAGAGAACTTTTGTTGAAATCACAATTGAAATGAATTGAAATGAAATTGAATAGACTATACTGCGATTGAAGAATTGATATGATATGA
>JAOWAN010044703.1:0-14667 GCA_028566635.1 Lobelia cardinalis | reverse complement strand
GTTTGAAATTTGCTTGTCACTTCAAATTCAGGCAACTCACCTTCCAAACACACATTATCCCGTTCCGAGTTTTTTTCAGCCAAGATATCAGCTTTAGTGCTGATTTTTTGAATCATATATTGCTTCAATTCTTCCTTAACATGACTAGGACACTTCTTGCACTCACTAGCATTCCGATGCCCTCCAACCAAATGCTGTTTAAGTCGATGCATTCCTCCATTAAGCACCTTCGTGCAAAAAATACATTGAAGTTTGTTCTTATCTTTGCGATCAACTGTAGAAGAAGAAGAAGAAGAAGAAGAAGAGCATAAACGAAACAAAAACAAACATACCTGGAAGTATTTGCGGTCGTCGGCGGTGATGGAGGGTCGCCGGAGGATGGGCTGGTGGCGGAAGGGAGGAGCGACCGTTGGAGGCTTGGAGCTTCTTCCTTCCTTTTCTTTCTCGTCGATTTTTCTTTCCAGAAGAAGAGTCGACTGAATATGGATGGCTATTTACTTCCTTTATTAAACCCTAAACAAGCCAAAACTACGTAGTTTTAACCCCAATACACAAGTATATTCGCCTGGAGCCTTAGGCGCAGCTATTCAAGGCGCTCGCCTTGCCTTAAGTCGCGCCTTTCCCTCGCCTTTCAAACGTCGCCTCGCCTTGACCAGGTAAGGCACAAAAGGTGCGCCCGCCTGCGCCTGAGGCACGCGCCTTTGTGCGCCTTTAATAACTATGTTCCATAGTACTGTTTATTTGCAGCTAAATAATGTTATTCCCTCCCTTGTCCCTCAAGGCCTTAACGACTATAATTTTATAGAAACAATCTGCCAATATAAGTGTCACTTTTTTATGGATTTATTAAATTTCTGCAATCATCATATCCCAATGTTTATTTGGGGTGAATTTGGAATAGCTTCTCACCACTGAAAATTGATTTTAGCAAAAGTGAAGCTTTCATAAGGCAGTGTAGCATATTTAGATCATGTTTGGCTATCACATGCTCCAAATATATTATGAAAGATGAATATCAAAAATATGATTCTTCTGCCTACATCATCAATACACCAATGCACATCACATATGGAGTTTATTGATGACAAATAAGTTAACAACAGAAATAGAACCTATAAGAATCACTTTTAGCAAAAGTATGGTAATAGTTCATTCTCCCTATACGAGTTTTTTTTGAGTTTTGACAGATTCATGCAAAGTCACTTTTGTTAGGCAAACACTCTCAAAAGGGCCAATAAATGATTTAGCTGAAATTTGTAGTTTATGGTTTGTTGTTTACTGTTTATAGTTGATGATCTATAGTTTATAATTCATTGCTAATTAGTAGTGATAAACTCCTAGTGCTATTTGATTTCCCTATCGAGAAACGTTGATGAACCATCATAAATAATGTCCAAGGATGAATGAAGTGAAAGAGAATGTTAGGAATTAAAGAATGGGGTTTGAGGATTTTAGAGGAATGGGATTTCCATCAAAGGAAAGGTAACACTTCAGCACTATCAAATAAACAGCAGTAATCACAACGCTTGGTAGTTACAGTTTATAGTTATTTTGTACATCAGATGTTGTAGAGCACAATCTATGGTTTATGGGTCTTAAAGTAAATCAAATTCTCTAAAACAATTAATCATCAAAAACTACAAATCATCAACTGCTGAAAATAAACCAAATCAAACATATCCAATTTGAACTCCAAACTTGCCAAGGCAATCCCGCCCTTACAATGCTATAATGTGGACACCAGTGGTATTTATGTAGATGTGCTACCAAATAGCTTAAAAGTCAACTGACCTAATTTTCATGAAAAAACTAAAACTGATCATTTAGGGACAAAGGGAATTCAAAATCATTTTCATAACTAAATTGAGAAAAACAAGTTACTTCAGATTAAAACTTCATACTCTTTCTTCTATATGAAAGTACCAATAATAATTAAGGAACAAAGCAAGCAACCCATTTAAAAGAACAATTGATTATAGATTTTAACCAAACCTTAACTATAAATGTTTGCGCAAATAAGGCAACATACACATAATCCTAAACAACTACTCCTTCTACAACAAACTATGGCCTTGTTTGGTTTTTTCCATAGTTCTTTACAATGATTGAAAATGATAACCAAGAAACACTGAAACGAAATTTTCTGTGCAAACAAAAAATATAATAAAATAGCTAATAAACAAATGGGCATAAAATTCAATCTGAAAAAATTAAAGAGAAAGAATGAATCAAGCTAACCACATTCAATCTTTTGTTGTGTGAGGCCCTGCTTGCAAACCCTCACTTCATCCCATGCCAGACAGACCTTTACTCTCTTTGACACACACGGAGTATTAAGGAGGGTGTACGGATGCTCGTCGGAATCTGGGACTTGGAACGACACCCTCTGCTCCTCTCTCTCTCTCTCTCTCTGTAAGCAAAAGCAAAATCCAATGGGCTGTTTGGAATAAAGGAGAAAGGTATACCCAACGAAATACTCAAAAGTTGTACTCAAAATGAGGGCATGTGTGATTCTCAGTCAGTGTCTCATATTTCTGTCTAATTTCTTTTAAAAACTAATACATATGCTTAAATATTAAAATTTTCAAATTTTAGGAATTATTTTTAAATAATTATAATAAAAAAAATTTTAAAAATAAAATATCAAATATCATACGAGACAAAAGATTCAAACTTAACTTTCGGTCTATAGTTGAGGACGAGTGGAATACGTACATTCTTTTAACTATTTTACTAGTCAAGTCAAATAACCACTTTATCTAATCGTATCTCTCCTCGAGAGTTTTTGGAGCTCAAGTCAACATAAAACTTACTATTGGGTCATCAAGTCTATATCATCGTTTTTAGTTTTTGATTTTTTATAGATCACATCATTATTTCTCTATCTCTCTCTTACTTTTTCACTTTAATCATTACAAAATAACATATCAAATCATTAAAAATTGACTTCCTGACCCAAGCCTTAATAATTAATTTAATTATTAATGGATTTTTACATTTTTATTAATAACTTTATTTATTGAATCAGTTTGAATATTTAAATAAAATAATAAATAATTTAATAAACCTATTTTATCGTCATTATTTATGATTGGTGTCAATTTAACTTATTAAATAAAAAAATCTCTCCTATCCGATTTTTATAAATTCAAGATCATTCGAATTTTACTTGAAACAATCCGTATTCAAAATTAAAATTAGCTTCCCTCCTCCGACCCTCGCTAACTCGTATGTACATATGCAATGCATCTAATGCAGAAAAAAAAAGAATTCTTTTATTTTTTTCTTCTATTTATATTGTTCAAGAAATTCATAACCATTATAATCCGATAGTATATTTTGATTTCACACATACACACATATATATATATATATATATATTTGAAGCAAAGAAACGATTGCATTACTAGCCATTACATCATGAATAAGGAAAGAAATAGAATCCCTCCAACTAACATAATTAGGCAAGGAAACGGATGCTCTCGCTAACTTGTGAGCTACCCGATTCGTTGATCGTCTAACGAATGCAATAGAGGAATTTGACACCTCTAACAACATGAACCTACAATCCCTAATAATATCACCGAGTGAAAAATCATCACAGTCACCCCTCCCAATCGCCCGCACCACCACTTGGGCATCTTGCTCGAAGTCGACATCCGAAAATCCTTCATTTTTTATCTAGCTCAACACCTCTCGAAGCCCAATCGTCTCGATCATATCAGCCTCGAATTCCCCTAGTTGATAGCTGCAAAACGCTGCTCGAACTACGCCTTCGGCATCACGAACAACCGCTCCAACACCGATCCTTCTCTACGCCGCAAAACACGCTCCATTCACGTTGCATTTGAACCTTCCTGCCGACGGGTTTCTCCATGATTCCAGTGATTCGTCTCACGACAAGTGCTTCACTTCATCACCGTTTGAGTTCGCTGCTCTCCAATTTTCCAGCAACGAGGTTCCCCTAACAACTATCTCATCAACTGTCGACCTCTTGAAATCCCAAACTACATGGTTGCGGTGATACCACAGGCTCCATATAAGCGTAACTATCACCTCTATATCCACACCATGCCCCCAATGAAAAATCTCCAGCATAGACCAACCCCAATTGATGAACCCCAGCCTACACTTTGCGAAGCAGCTCCGAGCTATTTGGCAGTCCACAAGGACGTGTATGGCTGTCTCCATAGCTACTCCGCAAATCGGGTAGTCCCCCAACACTTGCATACCCCTTCGACAGATCATGTCTCTTGTCGGCAACAGACCTTTGCAAGCTCGCGAAATAAAAGACTTCACCTTTGGGGGCACTCGAATTCTCCATAGTCAACTCCAAGTACTCGAAGGACCCATCCCTTGATACGAATTCGAGCATAGAAAGTGACACGCAGTGATGCGAGATCGCCGGGGTCGACTCAAGAAGCGACCAAGTTGCGAGGTCCTATGACGCGAGCTAAGGCAAAGATGCTGCTTAATGGTTTCTCGTAGCTGATTTCGAGCTAGCAATTGGACAGTTCAGGAGAGGAAGACCGGGGAAAGTTAAGCTCGCTGTGTTTGGTCGAACGGCGCGAGGAAAGGCGAGCATAGAAGAGGTCGCGGCCTAGGAGAGTGAGCACAACTTGCTCGGTCTACTCGACACAGCTCGGTAGCAGCATGAAGCCTTTTCCTTTTCTATTTTGGTTTTCGTCGCTGGTTGTTAGTTTCCTATTTGGTTTTCTAGTTTAAAAGGTTGTTTCTTATTTTGGTTTCCTAGTTTTAATTGTAATTCTTTTCTTATTAGGATTTCCTAATTAGTAGTTTTTCTATTTCATAGTTGGTTTAGGATTTCAAACTTGTAGCCTATATAAAGGCCTCCATTGTATTCATTATTATTTAGTTTTGAGTTTGAGATTAATTAAAAGCTTTTGCTTTGTTCCGAAAATTCTCTTTGAGAGATTTTCTTTATTCCGAATTCTTTGTTCTTGAATTTTGTTCTTGAACAAATTATTCTCCTATTGAGTTCTTAGGTTAATTGCGACCTAGGGGTTTAATAACATTCATCTCTTTATCTTCTCAGTTCTTCAACCGTACTTGAAAGTGGTTTTGATCTTCTTTGATCAAGGTTCCTCTCATCACGCAGACTTCACCTTATAACAACCTTTTTTATCGAGGATCCAGTACCACTCCCCAAGAGACCCACTCCTTCCCAACGGGATGTTCAAGAGCAGTGCGCACCACTACTTCGTCCCATCTGTTTTGTCCAGGAACAAGGAGATTAGCCACCAAACCATTTGAGTACCGTGGGCCTAGACAAAATTTTGGGCGTGGTCTTTCCACGTTGGGGATCCACATGTCCTTAAAGAGCTCAATATCATACCCCGATCTAATTTTCTTTACGGCCATTGCGAAGAAGAGGAATAGTGGATAGCAGCCCGCTCTATATTGCACCTTGATTCTCCCCAGTACTTGCCTCTAGGAAGTTTGTATGGGGAAAATATCGAGCTTTGTACAATTTTGCTACCAAGGAACTCGGATTCATCATGAACCGCCACCCTTGCTTGGCCACCAACATTGTATTAAACGTTTTCAAACATCTAAACCCCATCCCCCCACACTCTTTAGGACCACACAATTTACCCCAACTTGCCCAATAAATTTTACGCCTTTCGTTCGTGTCCCCTCACTAGTACCCATTCATCAACCTTTCCATCTCTACATAAAAACACTCATCAGGTAATTAGGTGTTGCTTGCGCAACCACCTTCAAAAGAATCTCCTTTCCTACCGCCGACTGAAATCCCTTGTTCCACCCCTTGAGCTTATCCTAGAGCCTGGTTTTCATGTAAGAGTATGATGATCTTTTATCTCTTCCCACGAGCATCGGCAACCCCAAGTACATACCTCACCCATCCGTCTCCATGACACCTAAAGTATCGCATATAACCCTCATATTCGCCGGGTTAGTATTCTTACTGGAAAAAACCGTTGACTTCTCAAAATTAATTTTCTGACCCGACGCTTCCTCATATTGTACCAGACATCGTTTCACTGCGTGAACTTCATTGTTGGCCGCTTTAAAGAAGAGACAACTATCATCAACGAAGAACAAATGAGAAATAGCTGGAGCTCCCGTTGCCACCCGTACCCCATTAATTCGCCCACTTACCTCTTCCTTCTGTATTAACGAAGTCAAGCCTTCCGCATATAGAATGAAGAGATATGGAGACAGTGGGTCTCCCTGTCTCAATCCCCTACTAGGATAAATAGGCCCAATCCTATTTTCACCATTGACAAAATAGTAATATACCGATCGCAGGCATATAGACACCCAGCCGATAAACCTCTCGTGGAAGTTCATTCGTCTCAGAATTTTCTCCATAATAAACTCTCATTTGACTCTGTCATAAGCTTTACTCATGTCAAGCTTCAGGGCTGTATAGCCAGTAATCCCTCTAACTTTCCTTCGAAGCCAGTACATTGTCTCAAATGCTATCATTGCATTATCTGTGATTAAGCGACCCGTATATCTTATAAACCACGTTGCAGAGGGAAATTAGGCGAAGATCCTTAAGAAATTCCGGGTTCTTCTTTTTAGGGATAAGCGTAACATTAGTCTTATTCAAACCAGGCGTAAAAAAGAGTTATTAAGGAACGAAATGCATGCTGCAGATAAATTCATACCGAGTACGTTCCAGTAGCTCTAAAAAAATCTCGGATTAAAACCATCTGGACCAGGTGCCTTATCCGGGTTCATAGAAAATAAAGCTACCTTTACATCCGTCATCGTGAAATCCTCAACCATGTCCTCTTTCAACTCCTCTGAAACTCGACTCGTGATTGCATCAAGCACCGATGAACGATTACAGCCCCTTGTTGTGAACAGATCTGTATAAAAGTTGGAGATAAGCTCTGGCAAGCTAGTATCGATCACACGCTTGCCATGTTCCTTCGGAATCTCGTAACTCTTGGAAAGTATTTCGCTTTTTCGAATGGAAAAACTTGGTATTCCTATCCCCATCTCGAAGCCAGTGCTGTTTTGCTCTTTGTTTTCAAAGATTTTCCTGATCAACTAGAATCTTGTCAAACTCCTTCTGTGCCTCGGAAAATTTCCCGACTCCCTCCATATCCCTGCGTTTCTGCATGTTATTCAAGGTAGCTTTATACTCCCTAACTCTCCGTTTAAACTCCCCGTCCTTTTTACTAACCCATATAGCCAATTTCCTAACCCCAATTCGTTCTTCAAAGCGCAGCCCTGCTGAACCCTCCCAAGCCTCTTTAACTAGTTCCATACATTCTCTATCCTTGATCCACAAGTTTTCAAACCTAAATGGCCGGACACGCACCTTATACATAAACTGCCTCGGGTATAGAATGATCGGAGAATGGTCCTAACACGTTGCCTCTAGATGCACCACTATAGCCTCTCTGAATATATTCTTCCATTCAGGCAAAGCCACAGCTCTATCAATCCTCTCCTCCACCCAGTTAGGAGTACTTCTCCACTTTGCCCATGTAAACGGATGACCCCTAAACGCCACACCAGACATATTTTCATGATATAACACACCTTTGAACCCTTGACAATTACCGAGAGAATGAGGTAAACGACCACGTTTTTCCGAAGGTGAGGTGAGGTCATTAAAGTCCCCTACCATAACCCACGAAAGCGTACGCGAAGATCCCACTCAGCTGGCGAATATAGTTCCAAGATTCCCTCCGTCTCGTACTTTTTGGGCAGCCGTAAAAACCCATAAGTCTCCACGGCTGGACCCCTTCAAGAACAACATGCGCGTCAATGTAATGTCTGGAAGAATCCAAGACCGTAACTGTACCTTCCTTCTTCCACTTCAAGGCCAATCCTCCCCCCGTTCCCACTCTGTCCACCATTGATAAGCCATCATTTCAGCATAATTCTAATCTCTTCCATCCTCTCCCTTTCCACTCTAGTCTCTATTAAAACACAAAATTAGACCGCTTTGACAGGACTAAGTCCTTCAACATATAAATTGTCGCAGGGTTGCCCAGCCAACGATAATTCCAACTTTATGTCGTCATAATCCTTGGAGGGCCTGGACTCCAGGACCCGCCGAAACATCATTTTTTGGAACACTGTTAACCTCGTTACTGACACCCACTTTCATGTCCTCACCTCCATCATTCCTCCCTTCAATCTTCTCTGTCCCCTTGCGTTTTCGAGGCGATTGATTTGTACTATCAGACTAGAGGAACATTCAAGTATATACTTCTCAACCACCAACAAACTTTACTCCGCAGGCCGAACCATACCCATCTCGCCCACCCATACTACCACTTCCCTCTCCTACACATTTCTCTCCTGGCTTATCCCCCATTCTACCCGTTGAGGCCCGCAGCCAAACACCATAAGGAAACAGAACCTCACCTCCTTTCTCCTTGACCCCCGCTAGTTTGGCGCATGATTTATCATCATGGCCAATAATGCACAATGAAAGCAAGTGAAGGTAACCTTTCATACCGGAAATCTACCCATGTTGCCTCTGTCGCTACTACCTTGATCCTCATTCTTCTCTTAATCAGAGACCCAACGTTCACTTCTACTCGTATTCTCATATACTGCAGCCAAATGTATTTAAGATTTTGACATATCTCCCTATAATGTTGCCAGCCTTAGCAAAAAGTTTCTCGAATCGAACCCCTACCAGCACATTGAACAACCTAACCCATATACACATATGATTCAGATCAAATGCGACCACTTGAACCTTAGGATTCAATGCCTGCCACAATAGAACTCTCCTATCAAATGTCCATGGTCCTCTTTCTGTTATGCGATCGAAGTCTTTCTGACATTGGAATTGGAAACAAAATGATCCCCCACCCATGTTTGTTATCTCGACTGCCATGGCCGGTCTCCACGCAGCAAGCAGGGCAACCCGCATGCCATCCTTGTTAATCACTTTTGACGCAGCCATGAATCTCCCAACCATGCAACACTTCGAATTTGCTGCCATGTCTTCCTCTATATCTTCTATTTCGAAAACTTTATCCTCCTCTTCATCAATGGATATTCTCTCATATTTCTTTGAGAGATCCTCCGTACTCAACATCGCCATTGGAGACTAGAAATTAGAATCAGGTAACAGAAGAAGCCGGACAATAGCCGGAAAGGTAAGTTGCTGCTGTCAAAGTAACGACCCAACTAGGGTTTTTTTATGCCTTTAACTCTTGATTTCATATATTTATCATTACATTCCTTGCACAAGTAAATAATATGAAACCAGGGACGGAGGTGTTAAGGGGACCCCCTGAACTATTAAAGTGTTCTAAATTTAGCCCTTTAAGTTTTCAAAATTTACTTTTTTGTGCACTTTTGACCCCCTACACTTCAAAAATATCTTCGATTGCTCCCTTGCCTGAAAGAAAATCTAGGATTTCATAAAAATTAGTTAAATTAAGAGTTGATGAAGTAAAAATAATGTATTACATTCATTTGTAATTTTTCCATTAAAATCTTGACCCCCAGCATTTGTATAGGAAATTCGAATTATGTAAAAGCTTTCGGAAGAAGACTAGTACTACTATAACCATTTCAAAAATCTTTATCGATGGTGTAAATTTACTATGCCATAAAAATAGTTAAGTGAATAGTAATTGTTTAAAAATTAATTTCAATCATTATTTAAAGGGATAATCGTATTTTAGACCCTATAGTTTTCGTAAAATTGCCAAACAAGCCCCCAAATTTCATTTATTGCAAATTAAGCCCCAACGTTAGTATTTTATTGCATTTTAAGCTACCATCAAATCTTCGTTGAATCAGCATGATACCGTTATTATTTGGCTAGTTTTGATGTGCACTGATATAATTCATTCATTTCTTTTAAGTGTTCATTATCTCCTCCTAATGTGAGGGTTTTATGTGACTTTCGAAATATTTAAGACGAAAAGAGAATACTTTCTCTTCTATTGTTGTTCTCTTTTCTGCAACAAAAATAGGGATTTCATAGATAAGCAAAAGGCAATCCGTAGAATTTATTCACAACAACAGACGCAGCGAGAGAAAGAGAACATCCTCTGCCCAGGGACCTAAACCCACCTGTATACAGATGCAAAAAGAATCGAGCTCTAAATCACAAAGAACATAGACTATGAAGCATCAACTCTGGTTCAGATTTAAGCAAGGCATCCAAAAAGAATGGCAACTCGGTTCAGCTTATAGGTCTACCAATAAAAATAAGAGAAACTTTGGTTGCTGCTCAGTTCTCTTTGATCGAAGCACAACTCCAGCTAAAACAACTTCAATGGAAATCTCAAGTTTGCTAATAAGCCCACATGCCGGCCATCTACTAAAGTGGAATGGAATTCCAACATAGTTAACCAAAAAAAAAAACGCCTGACCAAGGCATTCAAGAAAATAAAAAAGCATTTGCATTTGTAATAGGTGTACAACTTCACCTGTGAATAGCAAAAACATACACCCTCTCAAAATGGGTCCCACTTTTTTGTTTACATAGGGAGCAGTATAGTTCCATCTAAACAATACCCTGATAATAGAATTTAGAATAAGAAAGGAAAGTTCACTCCAAAATAAAATGTGCAAAACAAAGGATTAAGCAAAATCTTTGATTATCAGACAAAAATAACTAGTGAAAAAATATCCAAAACTGAAACAGCATATGGCTCAAAACATCAAGCAAGGTGGAAATCCAAATATCCGAAGTTTGAACTTAGATCTACTGTCTTAAAACTGCTCCCACAAGAGGACATAGCGTAAATACTAAATCTTAAATAATCTAGATCTTCACACTCTAATATCGTCCAATGCCCCACACCCTGACTACACCATCTGTATATCCACTGAACAGAGTGCTTCCATCAAAGCTCCAAGCTAAGCTCGTGCAGTATATAACCTGAATAATGCAGAATACAGAGTAAGAATACAAAAAGCACACTGTTACAATACCATGATCGGTCGTAACTCAACTTGTCTGCACCAGACAACATTATGATATAAAACTAGGGGAGATTCAAAATCAAAAGATCAAAAGATAAAGCATGAAGTATAGAAAATATCAAAAGAACCATAAAATCAAGAAATAATAGCAAACTATATAGAGGAATAGATCCTTCAGAGACAACACACAGCAATGGAAGTTCATTCTGGAAATTCAATTTTTCAATAACATAATTGACAATCCCACTAGGAAAACTACCATATAACCGTTCAAAGTCAAGAGTAGTATCCTCGCATTCAAAATTAAAACAAATCTCAACTTAATTGATCACAAATATAAGATCTCACCAACAACATAGCAAAAGAGCTAACAAGAAATTGACAAGGAAAATCATTCATGCAAAATTACATCCAAGTTGAAAGCCAACAATCAAAAGAACCCATTAGTAGATAAACCCTAACCTTAGAACTTGCAACCACAATAACAAACGACCAACAAAATCACATGTATTATAGTATTGGGAGTCCATATCTTCTGTCAAACTATATGTCTCATCCTCTGTCCCCTAGTGTTAGCAAAGGACACGTGTCCAATCTATGTAAGACACATTAACAGAAGTTTGCATTATGAAGTTAACAAGGCTCTGTGCTTTTTCCTGCCCCTCCCCCTTCTTTCTCCATTAAAGTATGGTTTTTTAATCAAACCCAGTTCAACCACCACACGTTAGTATTCTGTACTAAAAAAGCAACCAACTGTGCATGGATGAGGCAAAATGGAGAGATTTGGGACAGAAGATCCAGATCCAGTAATTGGGATGATGAGATTGCAATATAGGTACAAGCACAAACAACAACCAATATATATAACAAATAACAATCGATATATATAACAAAATGGGTACACCCTAATGCTGCACATCATTAATTGGAAGGACTAATGTATAAACGCAGATAGGTTAACAGCACCAGGGTTCTTATTATCAAATGATACAAAACACAGCTCCATTTCAATCAGTCTACCATTCTATTTTTAATTTGTGCAACACTTTTCATTCTTATTTAAAAGATGATGGCTTCCTTTCACAATGTAGGAAAGAAAGCAAATGACTTTGGTGCAAAACTATATAAATCTAGTAAATCACAAAATTAACAGTTTAAATCGGGCTCTTAGACCCCAATAAATCATGGCTATAAAAATCAACACCAATAGGAACACAAAGCCCAAATGACACTCACATACTACAACTCCCAATAATTTGATAAACTGCAAATTCAAAATAACAAGACAAAAACATCAACAAAGTAACGCCATAAATTCCAAGTCTTTACCTCATCAAATAATTCTATCATAAAAAAAAGGTTAACAGAATAGAATACCACCTTAAAAGCAAGATATAAGCATTGTAACGTAGCAAGGTAATAATTTCATGCTAGCAAATCATACAACTATCAACAAACTAAACACAAGTTCTAAACTGCCTACACAATTATAAGAAAACAATAAGCACATATTAACAATACCAGATGAAAATGCAAATATATGAGAACATTTATAACACAAAAAGTTGTATAATTGACCTTAGTTTTGCCGGCATTGGTTTGGGTAGCGCTGCCTTCAGCGGCCATCTCAGACTCTTGCTTGAGATCAACTCTAAGGTCAACAACAATGCTCTTGCTCTCCAAGTCCCAAATCTTGATACTGCTTTCAGTAGCAGCACAAAGCCAGTACCTATTAGGACTGAAACACAAAGCATGAATAATAGACCCAGCATCCAAAGAGTACAATCTCTTCCCCTCAGCCAAATCCCAAAGCAGAATCACTCCATCTTTCCCACCACTAGCACACAAACTACCATCGGGAGACACAGCAACAGTGTTGACGTAACCGTTGTGTCCAGCCAATGTCGACTTCAACTTACAATTAGTCAAATTCCAGATCTTAACAGTCTTATCCCAAGAAGATGAAACAATTGTGGGCTGCAGAGTGTTGGGGGAAAAGCGGACGCACGAAACCCAGTCGGTATGCGCGTCTCCGTCTTGGATCGTGTATTTGCATTCTCCTAGAGTGTTCCAGAGCTTGATTGATTTATCACGCGAAGCGGAGACGATCTGACGGTTATCAGTCGAAAAAGCAACGGAAAGCACGTCCTTGGTGTGACCAACGAAGCGGCGGGCAGTGGTGCCGGCGGCCAGGTCCCAGAGTCGGAGCTCGCCGTCCCAGGATCCGGAGAGAGCGAACTGACCGTCGGAAGAAAGAACAACGTCCTGGACGAAGTGGGAGTGGCCGGTTAAACGGCGGCGGGGAACGCCAAAGGTCTTGTCCTCCCTGGTGAGGGACCAGAGGATGAGGGACTTGTCACGGGAGGAGGTCACGATCATGTCGGAGTTGTCCATTGGGGTGGCGATTGCTGTCACCCAATCGGTGTGGGCGCGCATGGTGCCTCGGAGAACTAGGGATTCCGCCATTGTTGGTGATGGTTTGGTGCGAGGTTTCTCTCTCTCTCTCTCTCTCTCTGGTTTAGAGGCTGCGAAAGAGTGAAGGAAAACCCTATGACGTGATATGGGGGTATATATAGAAGGAGATTAGGGTTTTGGAAATTGGGGACCTTAATAAGTGGGTATTTTGGTCGGTTGGGCTGGGCTGGGCTGTGTTCGGTTGGTTTGTCTGGAAGAGTTGTGGCCCAAATACTATTTCAAAGTTTAGAAGTTGCAGTTGGGCTCTTTTCTTGATTTGGTTATTACTTACAAGTCGCAAAAAGTATTTTATTTAATTTTTTAATGAATTAAATTAAATTTTGATATTTTTCTAAAAATATTTAGTATTATAAAATTATAAGTGTGATTATTAATTGTTTATTAATTAATATTTTAGTTATAATTTATTATATTAATTTCATTTTGTCAATATTTAATTAAAATTAAATCTAATTAACCAAGAAAAATAAAATGGAAAAAAATAAATTTGAACGAAGAGGGTGTCATGTATGATCCTTGACTACGGTTTAATATATATGAATTTTAGGATACGTGTCATTCTTTAAAACTATATCACGGAAGATGAAATACCATTTGACATAAAAATCACGATTCTGTTATTTATTTTTCGTGAAAAATAAGTATAACTGTTTACAGAATTTGAGAGATTGTTGTTTGAATTTCTTTAATATTATAATATTTAAAAGTTTGAAACTTTTAAACATAGCATGTAAATTTCAATTATAAAATTCCATTTAATTGAGTTTCTTTTTCTTGTTACAGAATTACCTCGTTTGTTCTTCATAGCTAACCACATGAAAAAAGTAGTGAGATGTTAAAAACTCCAAGCAGCAAAATTCAATTATTAATCACAAGAAAAATAGCAAAAGTGCAAAACATATTTGAATGATGTTAGGACAAAAAGCTAGGGGAGTGCAAATAAACGAGTTGTTGGAACTCGATTTCGACTTGGTTTGAATGTAATCGAAGTTCGACACAAGTTGAGTTTGAATTGGATTATTTTTGTTTCACAAAAACTCGAACAACTCAGGATGTGTTTGGATGATTGGTTTTTTTGTTAGGTTTGGTTTTTTTTGTATGATTTTTATGGTTTTGTGGTTTGTGGTTTTATTTTTGTTAATTCCTATTCTACCCTTAAAAATTTGAAAATTTACATTAAATGATAGGAGAGAAAAAGAGATAGAGTGTTAATTATGGTTTGATGTGATGTTTGATAGGATATAAATGTGTGTATAGGGGTATGTAAAATTAGTAGGTATG
>JAOWAN010044656.1:0-14676 GCA_028566635.1 Lobelia cardinalis | reverse complement strand
TGGCATTGGCATTGGCATGAATATATAAAAGGATGGATATATGTCTGGTCGGTCATGTTTAATTAATGGCGAACATTCAGATTAAGTGTGATCGGTACTATCGCTTTATTATTAATGTGGTCATATCTCCGCCTCAAAATTTCCTTGTAAACTATGTCGTCATGATCATCTGATGATCGGCGGCGGCGGCGGCGGCCTTGATGATGGTGATGATCAAAAGCCCCATCCATCAACCTATTTAGCCGCTCCTCATCCCCTTCTGGGACCTCATCTGTATGCCTTATTGCAAATATACTCACTCCTTGCATCACAACTCCATTCTTTGGCAACCCCAACTCCGGGAAATGCCACACTTTTGCATACCCTGATGATGATGATGATGATGAGCTGCTGGGCGACGGCATTTTTTTCGACTCCCCTGCCGCCGGCCCAAGGCGCAGACCCGCAATACTTAGGCTGCCCACTCCTTCAGAGTCTATAATCTCCGCACTCTCAAGCATCCGGCCGTGCTCCTCCACTATGTGACCAAGTATGTGATTCCTCCATGATGCCTCTGAAAAGCACTGGTTTGCAGACGCAATGCGCCTTCTCAGCATCTCATCCGTCAACGCAAACATCTCATCATGAGAAGAGTTGTTGTTGTTGGTCCCCGCCTCTTCGACCTCATCATGATTACCAGACGTCAACTCTCCTCCTCCTTCATAAGAGCCCTCCTGTACGCGGCAAATTAGCGAAGAGGACGCAAACAGAATGACACAAATATTTGTGTCGTCACCAAACACAGCCTGCCATCTGCAAAGAGAGTCCTGACGCTGAACGGGAGGAATCTGGATTTGAAGCCGTCGCATGCTGCGGAATTTCTTGAGTGATTCCACCGCTGCACGAAATAATGGACCGTTGAATTGGCGGGGGAGGCACTTGGAGGCAATGGTTACTTGCACAAAACGAAAGGGTCTAAAGAAGATACTGTCCACAAGGAAACTAACTAACTTCTTGGGGAGATTATAATAATTATTATTGTTATAACTCGACCCATGATCGCGTTGGGAATGATTGTTGGAATAATTAGAAGAAATGGAATAACGAGGGGGAATGGTGAGGGAAACGGAATGGACGCGAGGGATGATGGTGGAAAAGCGTTTGGAGACGAGGCAGCATTTGCAAAGGCATCTCGCGTCCACCAGCTTGTTAAAGATCAATAGCAGCAACTCGTCGGGCAAACGATTAATGTGGCTGCTGCTGCTGCTGCCACCACCACCATGATCATCAAATTGATCTTCTTCGACCTCCTGAGGGAGTGAGGAAGCCTCTGTGGAATTTGTCATCTCATGATTAATTATCGAACTTTGCAACCAACTTGGAGAACGGATTTCCGCAGGCCAGAGGAAAATATCACCCCAAGTTGGTCGATAGAATTAGCTAGAAGATCTCTTTCTTTCCTTTCCTTTCCTTTTTCTTGCTTAGAAGAAGAAGAAGAAGAAGAAGAAGAAGAAGAAGAAGAAAGAATGTCTTGTTTGTTTCTTCCCATTTTCTCCTTTTTCTTGCATGCATGGCCATCGATCGATCCACCTAGCAGAGAGCATAATAAACGCGGCTTACACGGGGAAAACTATCATTAATCTTTGCCTGCCTGCCCGCCCGCCTATATATGGGAGTACATGCTTTTGCTTTTTTTCTTTCTTTAGACAAGGAAACCAACCAACCAACCAACCAACCAACCAGCAGAGCAAAGCAGATCATTTTTCTTGGGTTGGTTGATCACTTCACCAGCAGCTTAATTAACTACCTCAATCAATCTAATACACACACATACATCACATATATGCAAGGAGGCATTAGTTCGCATTTAATTTTATGTTTAAGAAGTTGAAAGGAAATTATTCCTAAGATTAATGTTTTTACTTCCTACTACTACTACGGCATGAGCTGAGTGAAGCGTGGTGGTAAAACGTCTCACTCTCACCAGTTTTTGTTAGCTTCCTATGATAAATTTGGGATCTAGTTAGAGGAGGAACATCTTTAATTTGTTGTATTCTTAAGCATGAATCAAAATTCACTCACAACCACCCAAGGACAACCGTGTGCCACCGCAGACTCATTTCCATCCATCGGTCTTAAATCTCCAATCACTAGTAAGATCCACCCATTCAATACAATCCATCAACATTCATTGCTGTTTATAACAAACCTACTTATAATTTAAGACAAATGGCAGTGCCCAAAATGGCACGATCATATCATTCAATTGGATTCTTTATAAACCACAACAATGTCAATCCTTCCCTCCCTCCATCGGACAATGAAGAAAAACAAGCAAGCAAGAAACTTATGATCCAGAAAACTTATGACATGTTTATGAAGCTCTTGGCAGCACCAATACTCAGTTCTTCATATACCTGAAAGCCCAAGCCGGTCATTATTGTAGCTTTGTCTAGGTAAAATTGTCAAAATATATAAATGAACTCAAAGATGATTTATATGGGTTTAGCGCTCTCGAGTGCACAACTTACAAGTTTCTGATAGACTTGTTGGAATGCTTTGACAAATC
The DNA here is from genome assembly GCA_028566635.1 of Lobelia cardinalis. Lineage (NCBI taxonomy): Eukaryota > Viridiplantae > Streptophyta > Magnoliopsida > Asterales > Campanulaceae > Lobelia > Lobelia cardinalis. The sequence goes on along the minus strand of JAOWAN010044656.1, from coordinate 12,128 downwards.
CGTCTGCCTCCGTTGCTCCAACCTGTGAACAGCAATCATGCTGATCAGTTGGCCTTTTTATATTGCTCCATAAAAACCATAGACAAAGCTCTTTCTCTTACACATAAAAGAGACTGCATCACATAAGAAGCATACAGTCCAAATACCAACATTACAGAACCAAATAAGCAAAATGATTATTCAGCAACCACTTGAAAAGAAACAAAAACAGAATGCTGAAATACTTCACTGTGAAAACATTTAATGGTATCCTATGGTCTTTGCACTCAACCATATGTACTGATTTACATTTTCTTTAATATCCTCATGTTATAACTCATCACTAGTGGCATGGGTCTAAATGGTTCGACGTGGGTCGGCTTGGTTTGGGCCAAACTAGACCAGATCCGAAGGTGATTTGTCGCAAAAATTGGAACCAAACGAAAACCATCAGAAATTTGGAACTGAACCGAACTGCAATGGTACTGCTTGGTTTGGTAGGAAACTACAGTTCCATTTTGTGTTTTGGTTCGACTGTTCAATTATATGGTTTGGTATTTCCATTTAATGTAAATTATGTCACTTTAAGTTGTAATAGGGGGAGATTTTGTTAATGTGTTAGTCTCAAATGATTTTAAGCCAACTTTGACGACACTCACCAAACTAGTCTACATGTTCCATCCCCAAACACCCAACAAACAATTTCTCCATTCGGTAGATAAGTAAATCATACAAATTTCATAAAACTGGTCAATCTGATTTAGAGAAATTTAAGCATCTAAACATGCTTCCCTGCATCAAAAGTTTGAAGACAGCTACAGTAATTAACTTCTTCCATACTAACAGTAGCATTTTCAAAGTCATACTATTCTATAGAACATTCTTTAGTAGGCCATCCGCAAATTTCAAATGGTTAAACAGGAGGAACTAAATCAATGGCACATGCTGAAAATGATACACAAATTGCCCTAGGCCCCTAGCAGTATTTTGTTCCTCTTCTTTACAGCTTATATGCTCACACATATCCTACGCATCAGCTTACAAGACAATTGCACTGATCTTATAGCCAAAAAGAAAGGGAAAAAAAAAACATAGTCATATATGGAGCATGAAGCGTGGTATACTTATAAAATGAACTGATCAGATTAGCTAAGGCTTGATGGTTTGCTTCAACAACTCAGTTCAATGGTTAGGTTGAGCGGTGCCGGTACGGGACTGTGGTTCAGCTCAACACAGCTCACTTCAATGAGATTTGGTTTGATTCAAGTGGCACAAATCGCAAACCTAACCAAAGGGCTCAATCTTTCAAATGACCAAGCCCAAGTTAACAACATAAGTCAAGAAACCAAACCAAACTGCCAAGTTAGGTTTAATTTGGTTAGGAGAAGTGGGATGACAGCTTGGATTGACACACCTTATCTCTATCAAAGCTGAAAAAGGGTTCCATAAATGACTCCCTTAGAAAAATTTCTCTAAAGGTTGAAAGGGGACTAATTTTTTGGAAATTCCAAACAGAAAGGGGATTATCCCTCCGTCCCAAATTATGAATTCCTTCCCCATTGACCCACACACATTTTAGTAAAGTGATTAACTTTTCGTGTTTCTCCTTTTAGTACCCTCAAGTATTCTTTAGTGGTATCAAAATCAAGTGAATTGGGTCTTATCAATTTTCCTATCTCAAAGCAAAATCGATATTACTGCGACAGGTTTAAGAATTTCTAAAATTGGAAAGGAATAATTAATTTGGGCATGGAGGGATACTATGTTGGGACAAAGGCAATATTCTATGTTGCATGGACCCTTCACTTTTGCCAAAGCACCCGTGTTCGACAAGCCACGACATGGGTGTGGGTATGAGTGTGGCTTTTTTACACAAAGAAACAAGAGAAGCTTCGTGCAAGCCACGGGGACTGGACTACGTCGTTTCAACATTTTGGAAAGAGTGCCAACTAGTGCAACTAATATACAGCAGTGGGAAAACTCATACCCAAGAACTTTTATAACCAAGGTTCTGATATCATGTTAACTTATGAACTCCTTTAAAAGCTTGGGGTATTACAAAAATGCCACCCAGCAACATTAATTTGTGAGAAACCGATGATTCCCCTAGTCCATTAATTTGATGCAAGTAATGGAGATAACATGTGGCTATTAGCATAATTAGGTCCACATGAAGACTACAGCTTGTCATCCAACTTTGTAATTTCTTTTCTTCTCTACTAACTTCATCTCAACGGAACATAAGAGGAACATACCAAACTACACTGGAGGGAAGGTTAAATATTTACAGTAATAGCTGCTAACTAACATTTTTTACATTTCCAACAACTGAGTGTATTCTCAAATATTAAAAACCTAATATAATATAAGATGCTTAAATATTTCATCATTTTGATTCATGATTTATCAAAGTTGAACTACAAGAGAAAACTTCTCCCTAAACCCAATATTTTCCATGTTATGTTAATTGGTGACATCATTTTGATATATCAGGGCATTAAAGACATCTAATCAAATCAACGAGCATAATAGGTAACATGGTAGCATCATTTCAAAATACTGGGGCATTAAGATATTTTATGGATATGAGCGAAGTTATTAGGTCTAGAAAGTAGATGTAATCAGTGAAGGAACTTAAGTTAGGAGATTCAAGTGTATCAAGTTAAGAGGGCGAAAAAAATAGCTTTTAAAGGTTGTTTCAAGAAATTTAACAAAATGATGGACTAAATATTATGCTATTGACTACAAAGAACCTTTTGCATAATCATAGATGTTATTCTACAAATGTATTACATTAATGGAAGCACACTGGTATAATAGACAATCATACATGCAGCAAATTTAAGCCATACCTTCTTCGTTGCAGCTACCTTCAGTTTCTCCCAAAATGCATCTGTAACAAGCATCAAAAGCACACTTGAGACATGAATGATTGAATGGCACATGAATTCCGTTCCATAGAAAACCAACTACACTAGATCCAAATTGGCAAGTCTTCCAAAGCCATCTTGAGCGAGAAATAATAATTAAAATAGACATGATTAATGGGAAAAGATAATACATAAGAATGGTGAGAAATCCACAGCCAAGATGCAAAAATACAACAGGACCAAAAAGACTAGAAATAGTTGAGACTCAAGACACCCAAGGAACTCCAATAAAGATGACAAACCAAACTATGGCACTCATCTAAATGCACCATTAGCAGAAGCCTAAAAAGGCCATAAAACAGCTTAGTCACAAAAATAAAAAAATAGAAAATATCAGCTCCTTAAGAATCATTGAGTTCTTCGCTTTCCAAATGCACCACGGAAACAAACATCACACGGTCATTAAAAGACTAGCTTTCGTGCCCCAACTAAATCCTTCAGCAACTGAAGAAAAGAAAATGTGGAGAGAAAGCAAACCCAAGCTTCTCTTAACACACGAAACATATTAATCCAAAGAAACACACACTAACAATAAAGAGTTACGATCACGAGATTCATAGGAAGATTTACGCATCCAAGGAAACGCACTCTACTAAACCCTCTGGCATGCAACTAAGGAAAAGAAGATATGGAGAGAAAGCTAATCCACGCATCCCTGCCAATCAAGAAAATAATAAACTGAAGGAAACGCATACCCTCACAATGAAGAACTACGTGATCATGAGATTCATAGGAAGATATGCATATCACAAATCAGCCTGAGGAACCTTCTTGTAGGGTCTACAAACATATGTGATATCATTAGATTAAGAACCAAAGACCATTATTCCAAAGGAAAGCCCAACCTATAACAAAATTTTAGCTTTGGAGTAAAAGAGGTACGGAAATGGAGATGAGTTAGGTAACCAAATGAAAAAGAAAAACTAAATAGTGTGAGGAGAAGTAACCCTACCCTTCCAAAACACACAAACAAGAATTAGGACCCGCATTGAGCCTCACTTGAGAATAGAACGAAGCCGTCGCAAAACCTAAATTGACATAAGAGAATAAATTTCCATGAGGGAGAAGCATCACCTCCCGAGAAGAAGTCATTGATGTAGTCCACATCAGCCAAAGCGAAGGGATACAAAGAGGGGTAGATATTGCGCATAGAAGTCTCTCCCCACCTACAATTCTCCCGAAGTCGGACATGCGCACAAGCTACCACACTGAATCCGGTCAACGGAAGAAAATTGAGAGTAACAAAGAGGAATAAACTTCCACGGACTTCAGATAAACCGAGTTGCCAATGGTGCCTATTCCAACCTTTTGATATATGCTCATAGTTTCTCGAATACTTTAATGCCAAATAGATTGCGGTTCCGGTGAAACCACCAATCAAGAAGATTTTCAGATGTTCTTGCAAACCAGATGGTAAAGCTAAAGCAACCCCATTCTTAGGTTTACAAACCTTACCCAAACCACCAAGGCTGTGTTCTCCAACTTAGTTTTCATGATTTTGGACATCGTGGTTTTTAAAATCGTGTTCACTACCTAGGTTTTTATTTAATTTCTCTCATATTTTTCTTACACACCTACTATTTTACCACCACCCCTACAACTTAAAACCTTTATACCCAAAATTCAAAATACCACATTTTTTATATTTCTTTCTCTCTTCTCTCTCTCTCCCCATCTCTCTCCCGTCACATCATCCCCTCTCTCCTCTCTCCGCTCTCAATAAAACATTCCATATTCAAAGAAAGAACTTTACTGGAAAAGACTTGTCAATAAAACATAGGGGTGGTGTAAAACCTTGAGAAGAGCATGTTCGACTCCATCCAGATTCAGCTTGGATAAAAGGAGACCAAGCATGTTTGTCAGATTCTCTTTCCTAGTCTTCCTTCTAGGTTCTGATATAGAGATTTCTAAGCAGGTATCCAACAGGAACTAGTGCAAAGAATCCGACCCTTCCACCCCTGCAATACCCACTTGCCGTCTTCATCAAATAAAAAATCTTTGTGATACCCTGACTTCACCTTGACCTTATTCATGAATTTCCGAATGAGCTCCTGATCCAAGGGTAACATCTTGAATCCAGCGCTCGTGTTACGAAACTGCCATTGCTTGTAGGTCTCTGGCCTCTCAACCCTCTACACACCTTCACATGCAATAACATTCATAGCTTCACGACCATAAAATTCCTTCTCAAAATTCAACCTTCGTTTATTCTCACGGTCTAAAGTAGCATCAAACATATCAAACAATGAGGAGTAGTGAAAGAAGCGCCTCCCGGAAACGTGTGGTACTGGGGAGAGAGAGAGAGAGAAAGAGAGAACTCTTCACTGTGGGAGAAGAGAGAGAAGGGGTCGCTGGCTAGGGGCAGACGTTAGCGTCAGGAGATATCAAATAGGGTGCAATATCGGAATTTTGTAAGAAAAGCAAGGGAATTTTTGTAACAAAAAATTCAGAATGAACAGTAAAGAAATCAACCACTTTTTCAAAAACCAAAATTTTCCAAAACCGACAAAAAAAATCTACCGTCCAAACATACCCCAATTGATTTCCCTCACATTCGTGCACCCTTCCAACCAAAAACTCCCTAAAAATCTCCTCGCTAGAATCCACGATGCTAACAATGATCCTAAGAAAAGACCAGAACTAAAAATAACAATAATAACAAAGAAGAATACAAAAAGGTAAGCTCTAGTCAAGGTGGCCCTTGTCTTGGGGATAAGAACACCCTGTTCCACCCATTCGGGTGCCACGGCACTCTCTCAACCACAGGACCCCAACGCCCAAGGCTCCCATATGACATAAGCCACAAAATGGTCCTGCTTTCGGTTAATAGGCATAACTAGAACCCTTGGGTTCCCGATCCAATACCCGCTAAACCACAATTGAGCTTCCATAGGACATAAGCCAAGAAATAGTCATGCACTTGATTGTAGGGATAATTAGAACTCTTGGGCTCCCGATTCAATACCCGCCAAACCACACATGGATAACTTAATGCTAAGCTCAGACATCTCACTAACTAAAACCAGCAGAAAGATAAATTATTACTGAAAGTAAAAAAGAGAAAATAAAATTGATGGTGATCAGTCAAATTATGGTTCGTACTAGCTAACTACAAAGGATGTACCTTAATCTTGTTAGAAACATAGTTCCAGTATTCGACTGCGAGGATTGGGTAAAGGTACCGCCATAGTTATTCAAGGCGTAAGGCACACCAAGGCGCAAAAGGTGTGCCCGGGGCCTAGGTGCAAGGTGGGCGCGCGCCCGCGTGACGAAGCCTAAAATTGTTTTAAAATATAAATATATTCTAATATGCTCCATTATATAAAAATTATAGGTTTTTATAAAAAAAATATATAGATATAAATTATAATTTTATGCATAAATGTAACTTGAATAGCTATTATAAAAGAAGAAAGATAAAAGAATGGAAAAAGAATAGGAAAAAAAAAGAAAAATTAAAAGCAAAAAGGCCAAATAAATATCATTATAAAGATAATGAGATAAAACTATGATATTAAAAACTTTAAGGGCTTAAATGTTAAAAAAGTAAACATAGATCAGGGCGGTAATTTGTTAAATTGAAACTTTTATAACCTAATATCTCATTCCCGTTAGGCAGATCGTCAGCAAAACACAGATCGATTGCGATGTGGCTGCCTATTCACCCTCTCTCTCTCTCTCTCTCTCTCTCTCTCTCTCTCTCTCTCTCTCTCTCTCTCTCTCTCTCTCTCTCTCTCTCTCAACCACGTCTAGGGGCAAATCTTTTTTTAGGTCAAAACCGGGCCTAGTGCCTAGGCGCACCTAGGCCCAAAAGTTGCGCCCGCCTGAGCCTAGTGCCTAGGCTCGCCTTTAATAACTATGGGTATCGATGCCACCAGATGTAGTGTAAAGTGTAAACCAATCACTCTATAACTACCCCCACACCTATAAGCTACCCTTCCTAGAGCTCTCATGCGTTAGGATGTCCTTACAGAAAGTTAAATGTAATAAATCTGAGTATAATGTGGTACTATGTTCTTCAATACCTTGAATATTGACTCCTTTTGTGTCCCCGTCAATCCTGGCAAGACCCTGTTATGCATATCTATCATCATAATAGAAAAAACTGGAAATTGATTCTTACATCGTCCAATGAAATTTGAAAGAAAGAGAAAAAGATGAATGAAAGGCCTAGAACTCTACCTTCCCATTCTGTTTACTCTGAGAAGTTGATTGCCTTGCTGATTCGGATTCTGCCTGAAACCACATATTGAAACATGTAAACCAGAAGGAGATAGAACTGAAAAGGTAATGGTGTAAGGCACTGGAACTTTTTGATCATTTACACATCATTGATGGTCAGAATGGATACAAAGACCAAGTTTTTTTTTGGGGTCAGAGGGAGTATTAAGAAGCCACCTGCCCATACTAATTAATCCGCATGCCTCACCTACTTGCTCCAAACTGTCCCCCTCCCCAACCCAACCATAATTTAGCTGAGATTTCCAAATTAGCAGGTGCCTCCAAATGATATCGGTTGGTACTTTCACTAGCCTATCCAAGCTAAACAGGGTGAAGACTCAGCATTGAGGGCAGCTATCTTTTTCTAGTTTAATGAAGCCCAAGGTGTTAGCTATAGTCAAATGAATCAGATAGCATAACTGACCCAACAAACATTGATGCTGTAAACAAAGAGCGCCCACATACACACAATATCAGAATTAAGTACTCGAACAAATGCGAACGGTGTACAAGGGAATCTGGAAATCAAGAAAAGTCTGCAATCAATTGAGTTCCAAATAAAGAAAGAGATTGCTATAACTATTTGTGCAAGTATTATACGATTAAGAAGCAACTGTCTCTTGTATAGACCATGATGCAAAATCATCGAAAAAGGGAGAGAATGGTACGTACGTGGTAATCCCGGGATCGAACGACCGGGAAGAGAGTGAGGACCCGATGAAATTCAAGCTCATCCATATGCCCCTCCCCTCGATCAATTTCCAACTTTTTTTCTTCGGTGTTCTTTTCTTTTTTCCTTTGGTCACTCTCAAACCCCAAATTTATAATTCGGTCGATGTTAAAGGAAAATTCTCTGTAGGACCTTCGACTTTGGATAACCTAACAATCAGTCCCATATGTTTCCTAGACGGAAACTCTCCTAACTATCTTCTTCAGCGTTTGGAGTATATTGCTAGCTTCTTCCGTTCCAGACAAAGAGTCAAGTTTCTATTTTGGGACGTTTCTTCAGATAGTCCACTTTTGAAAGTTGAATATTTGTTTTCTTAAAAAATTAAAAAGTTTTTACTTTTTCAAAATTAAAAAGTTTAACTTCCATTAGAAAAACTTTCAACATTTGTACAAGGATCGTCATACTTGTGGTGTTACTTATTGTGAACTCTTATTATTAATACAATGTTGAGACTACTCAGTTTCTTAAAGCTATCATATTCGTTTTGCCGCTTTCCACAACATTTTCTATTCTCCTTCCCCTGATGGATGATTCTTTACTTCTTCCTCGATGCCTACATTGTCGTTACCCACTACTTCTCCTATTCCAACGTCCCCAACTCAAGGTTCCACTGGATTGTCGACTCCACAATGAACTAGGGTTCAGGCTTTTTTAGAATTGAAAGTTTCCATTCCATTTGACCATTAAGCCCTTCCAGTACGGCGTTGGTCATTTTCGAGTTCTCTATCAATGCATGATCTTTCGCGGTTATCATGGTTTTTACCTTTTTATGACCGCTACCCTCTCAGCATGAAACTTTGTCATCCCCTCCAACCATTCTTTGGAGATGAATAATTGATCCGTGGTTTTGTCACATCCTTCTTCCCTTTCCTGAGCCTTCTTCTCCCATTTATTTTTATATTGTCTCTTGTTAAGGAGGGAAAACTTATAATGTTGGCATCATTATAACCTCTCCAAATAGATATGTCGGGTCATGCTCTCTGGACGCTCCTACGCACCAAGCATTAGCCTGGGAACTAGAGTTTGATACATGCTCGGTCCTTGGACACCTAAATGCCATATATCATACCTAACCATTAAAATTTATTGACCAATCTCAAGAAATCATATCACATATCTTATAGTCTATCCCAAGTTGAATAAGCTATCAATTTCTTAAGTATATACAACCTCAATCCCTTTCTTGCTCAACCGTTTGGATTCCTAGGACCTAAAGCCCAGGCTCTGATACCACTTTTGTCACGCCCCAAACTCGAGCCCATCTTGGAGCCCAAGGTGGGGCGGGAGAGTATACGATAATTGTGAGAACCCCCTATTCTCGCGCCCCTCGGATTAACGGTTTGAAGGTCAATCGAGTTTTTTGAATGAAACATGTCATCAGGCGTGTGTGATGAGAATTTTGGTTCAACTTGGGCTTCTCATTAGTGACCACTCAACTTGTTAGAAAAATTGAGAGTCGCCACCTCCGTTTTGTGTTTAAGAATTCGGAAGCAAAAGCCTTTTAAATTGTGTAGAGATTGTAGGTCTGAGGGCTAGGTTACGAATTGGGAAGGGGTTAGGCACCCAATTCGCCCTTACGGTCTCTAATAATGTTCTAGCATGCATGTCTTAATGGTCGGTCGATTGCTTGGTTGGTTGAGATTCAAGAAGAAGGCAAAGTGAGCATAGTCCCTTCATCATTTATTATACTTTAAAAATGTAAGGAAGAAGGAATGTACATTTTCAACATGTAAGTGAAAAGAAAATAGATATACTCTATACAAGAGGTTGGGAGTAATTCTCCTCTTTTTATCATTCATCAAGTATTTTTATCAAAGTTATGGGAAGACTTTGGAAATAATACTATCATTTAATGGATGTTTTGTTAGCACAAGAGTGCTTGAAAAATTAGTAATGTAAGAAAAATAGATGATTTAGAGAGGGGAGATTGAGAATTTGAAGAATGACAATTATCGCTAGATTAAGAATGACACTTGTGTATTCATCTTTAAGACTCTAAAATGGAGAGGATCTTGGTGAGATCCCAAGAATATGCATTCCTTCATTTTTAGATCCTTTAATTGTCATTTGATAGAAAAGAGGAAAAAAGGAACTTTAAACATAACCCAAATATGAGATGTTACTCCCACACTTTGAGGATCACAACTTGTATTTACAAGAAATTTAAATATTTAAAATTAATTCAAAGATGAAATTTTAATCTCATACTTTGAAGATCCATTTGCGTGATATATATAGGAAAATATTAAAAAAAAAAATCAACTCAAGTAGTTAAATTTGTAATCCCACCAATTGAGGACTACACATTATATGCATAACATGTATATATGTATATATTGAAGTGTAAAGACATAAATCAACTCACAAAGTATGAGATTTATAATTTCACACTTTGGAGAATTATACATTAGGTGCTATATAATATATAATATATACACACATATATATAGAATTAAATTTAAAGAGCAACAAAAATTATTAAACTATACTCATTTTTCACATTCAGTTATCAAAGTATTTTTTTATTATTATAAGAGGCCATCAGACTTTCATTTTTATGTTGAAAGGTCATTCCGTTATATTTTGCCATTAATAGGCCGTTAAATCACATATTTTGAGGGGTAAAATAGTTCATTACACAAAAATTATAATTTTAATGTAGAATGGTGCATTGTAAAACTTTTAAAATATAAAGATTATGTTTGTAATAATTAATAATTAATAAAAAATATATTTTATTTAATTAATATATAAATGAATCGTATTTTTTATAAAATATGAACTTATATATTTTAAATTAATATAAAAATAAAAATACATAATTATATAATTAACCCAAATATCTCCTCTCTGCCACCATCCTCACCTCCATTGAATCTAGTGGATTTCCTCTTTCTTCTCTCACATTCTAACTCCATTGACAATCCACCTCTCCCTTCCACCGCTGCAGCAACCATAAACCTCCATCTCCATCGCCAATCCCCATTCTCCTTTCCCGTCTCTCACCTTCTTCCCTTCCTCACATCTGTTCTCCCTATCCATAACCCACCACCAAGAATCTCTCACCCACGTCCAAATTACGAGCCCAACCTCACGGTCAAACTGTTTTGAGATACACTCCAAATTAAAATCAAAGTCCACCGCACTCCAGTACAGTACCCTCTATCTCAGGCTCTCAACAATGGCGGCGGCAGCGACTTGAGTTATGGTGTTAGCAAGCAACAACATTGGCTCTTTGTCTTCTTTGATATCTAAAGCTGCTGGTTTCCCTTTACTCAGACTCCACCAAAGTCTCGGTCTTTGCTTCAAGAATTGCAACGCAACTATCGCTGCTAGATTGGTGTCGTCCAAGAGGAGTTCTTCACTAGCAGAGCTCTTTACAAGCCCGAGGTCTTGACCAAAGAGGAGGGTTTGCCCGAAACTCTCGATTACCGCATCTTCTTTCTTGATAACTCTGGTAAAAAGGTTTCGCCTTAGCATGTTATACCATTGAGCTTGGGGGATGGTGTGTTCAATTTTATTTTTGAGATTCTTAAATAATCAAGTACTACAACGATGAAGTGTTGCTAAATAGTTGACTGGTCATTAAAAATAATCTATATCATGCCTTGAAAAAATTATTTTGTGATTAATGGAGGATTGATGATTTTTAACCCACTGAATCTTTACCCATTTTTTATAACCATTTTCTAAGCACATGTTTAATTTGAATAATGATGGTGGTGGTGATGGTTGATGGGTGGTGGTGGTTGATGGTTAATTATTATAAATATAATTTTACATTTTTAAAGTTTCACAATGTACCCTTCTGAATTATAATTTTAGTATAATGGACAATTTTACCTCTCAAAATATATGACTTAACGGTAAAATGTAACAGAATGACCTTTCAACAGAAAAATAAAAGTTCGATGGCCTCTTATAATAATAAAAAAAATACTTTGATGATTAAATGTAAAAAACTGGTATAGTTTAGTAATTTTGTTGCACTTTTGCCTAAATTAAAATTAACTAAATTAATAATTATACAACTTAAAAATTACAATTTAATACAAATCACCGTAACCCAAATCCTATTGTCTTTCATCTTCACAGCTGCCATGGCCGTTGGCCGGTCACCGCCGTCGCAGTTCGCTGTTAACTGTCGTTGTCGCCGTTCGTCTTTACTGCAAATAGATGTCACGCCCCGATTCCCGTGACATCACGTTCTTCGGAGGTGACGTGGCGATACACAATAACAATACAATATGCGGAAGCGATAACTCATA